>JAANYP010001633.1:0-266994 GCA_020465985.1 Centrapalus pauciflorus | reverse complement strand
TATGTGGTACGTACGTAACCTATTGGTTAGGGCTTGTTGAACCAAAATGGCATGTTGCCTCTCTTTATTTTATAGCAACTCATAAGATTGTTTGTTTGATTTTTTTATATATAAAACTAATGTGTACATCATGCATGTATAATTGTTTATAAAACTTCATCAAGGTAGAGAACAAATGTATAAAATAACATAAACGATAGAAAAAGAGAGGAAATAGTCAAGATAGGGGAGGAAGGTTGTCTAAAAGCAAATATTTGTTGAAGATCTCTTCCACCTAAAGTAGGAGACATGCATATATATATATATATATATATATATATATATATATATATATATATATATATATATATATATATATATATATATATATATATATATATATATATATATATATATATATATATATATATGATTTAGGTTCAAGTGAGTACCACCTCTAATGCAGCGCACCAGAAGGTACCACCCTTAAAAGTAGATTTTTTGAAATTTTTTTTCATGAGCATGTTCTAATTAACATTACACAGATCATATGTGAATTTCACGCAAATCCGATCACTCTAAGTGCATGAAAACACGCATCACATAAATGCGCGTTCACATGTCTTCAAAATTATGTAAGTGTGTGTTCACATCATTTTTTAGGAGCTAGGAGCTGTGAATTTATGTGAAATTTACATATGATCTTCATAACGTTAATTAAAACATGTTTATGAAAAAAAAAATTTAAAAATATTTTTTTAAAGGTGGTACCTTCTGGTGCGCTGCATAAGGGTGGTACTCTCTCGAACCATATTATATATATATATATAGGGTTGGGATCATTGCAGAACCTTAATTTAGTGCAGAACTATAGAACCAATCTAAACCATTAGATTATTATATAACACTAGGGATAAGATGGTAATTATGCAATTAACATTGAATTAATTGTAGCCTACCAAGTTTGACTGTCCACTTTTTGACTCTTTTAATATCGAAGGTACATGCAGTGTTGAATGTGTGATATAAACTGTAATTCGACATTGAATGATCTCTATAAAATATATTGAATGGAGGTCTAGGTAAAAAAATTTTTTACGAAAAATAAACACATAAAATTTTTTCGAAAAAAATATATCATTACTATTCTAGTTAAATCAACCAACTTTTGACTACTAATTTTGACCATTATTTTAGTTTTGTTAATTTTGAATGTACATGCAGTGTTGCATCGCATTGAATTATATCGGTCATGCTACATTGCATGGTGGTCTGGTGATATTTTTTTTTACGAAAAATAAACATTTTAAATTTTTTCGAAAAAAATATGTCATTACTGTTCTTATTAAATCAACCAACTTTTGACTACTAATTTTGACCATTATTTTGGTTCTATTAATTTTGAATGTACATGCAGTGTTGCATCGACGTTGAATATATGATATTAATTGGTCATTCGACATTGAATGATACCGCCATGCTACATTGCATGGTGATCTGATTAATTTTTTTTTACGAAAAATAAACACGTAAATTTTTTTCGAAAAATATATATCATGACCGGTCTCGTTTTAAAGAGTATAAAATTCTCGTTTTTATGGTATAATTTTTTTGATTTAACAATTAATCATATTAATGTTATTTTAATTTAAAGAAAAATGATATTTATTTTACTAATGTCAATCTTTTTGCTATTTCCAATCTATCACTAATGTCAATCTTTATTTACTAATTCCAAACTTTATGGTTTTAATCAAGACCATTAGATTAATCTAATTTATGGACGATATTGGTTATACGGTTCTACACTAAATTAAGGTTCTGCAATGATCTCATATATATATATATAGGGGTGAGTTCAATGGAGAACCTTATGCATCGAAGAACCTTGGAGAACCACAATGCATTGCTAGAAAAACCTAAAATGCATCACGTAGAAATTGATGCATCATGTGGAAATAATGTAGAAATCGATGCATCACGCGAGAATTGGATGCATCACGTGGAAATAATGATGCATTACATGGGGAATTGTGATGCATTTGTGGTGGTGCATGGAGGTTCTTCAAGGTTCTTCGATGCATGGAGGTTCTCCATTGAACCCACCTCTATATATATATATATATATATATATATATATATATATATATGGGTTCAAATGAGTACTACTAGTTTTGCGGAGTACCGAAGGTACGTCGCTTAAAACCATTTTTTTGAAATTTTTTTTCATAATCATGTTTAAATTAATAATACAAGACTATTTGCAAAAAATCACACATAAACACACACTAGAACTATGTGAAACGTGTGTGTTCACATTAATTGTACTTCTGTAAACGTGTGTTCACAACTAAGCATGTTCACATGAATTTTTTCACGTTCACATGAATTTTAAGATGCTAGAAAGTGTGAATGTATATAATTTTTTAGGAATAACCTTATTTTATTTGTATCTAAATAAATATGAAGAAAATTCAAAAAAAAAAAAACTTTTTTTCGGAGCAAGTTCACATCCGAAACCCGTGTGTTCACAGGTACTCACGGTACTCTGCATTTTTTAGGTACTCACACGAACCATATATATATAGACACACACATGGTTTCAATGGAAAACCAACATGCATTGGAAAACCTCCATGCACCACCATAAATGCATCACAATTCCCGCATGATGCATCAAATTCCCGCGTGATGCATCGACTTTCTGCGTGATACATCACCTGATCCAATGGCTATAAAGCGGTTCCCGGGTTTTCCGATGCAAATAGATTTTCCATTGAACTCACCCCTATATATACATATACATATACATACACACACACATATATATAGGGAGTGGATTAAATGACGACCGTCCTTAAAATGAAGACGGTAAGAACTAATAAAAAAGAGACACGTCATCAATATTAATCCACATCATTAAGGGTATTTTGGGCATTAATAAATTTAAATTTAATTATAAAATAAAAAAGAATTAATTCACTCTCCCCAATTTCCATAATTACATTCTTAAAACTCTCTCTCTTCACCATAATTGTTCACATTCCAAAACAAAATTTTTCTCTCTCACTCTCCCATGGTGCCACACACACCAACATCTTCTCCAGCGATCTTCCACCCCTTCCACTCTTTCGCGATCACCACTGTTGTGATATCACCAACGTCATGAATGACGTGAACTGTGTACCATCGCCGCCGTGAATCGTTTGCTTGAACCGTGAACTAGCGCTCGCATCCTCCTCCTCCTCTTTTTCTTGAACCATGAACCACCTCCTATTTTATGTTGATTATTTACATACAAAATGGTTCATACCAAATTGTAAAACCACTGTTTAAATGAATACTTACTAATCAATTTTCAAATAGTGACTTTCAATCTCACACACACACACACACACACACACACACACACACACACACACACACACATATATATATATATATATATATATATATATATATATATATATATATATATATATATATATATATATATATATATATATATATATATATATATATATATATATATATATATATATATATATAGAGGTTCAATTGAAAACTTTTATGCACCGAGGCACCTCTAGGAACTTTTGTGCACCAAAGAATCAAACAACGGTGCACTAAGGGTATTCCAGAAATATTGAATATGTAAAATTAAATATATAGAATTAATTATAATAGGTAAATTAGAATTAAATAAGGAATAAATATTCAAAAAAGTAACAACCTCCTCAAATCTCTCTCTCTTTCTTTATCTCTCTCTCTTTCTCTCTCCCCACCGTATCCACCACACCACCACCACCACCATTACCTTTGTTGTAACCACCTCTCCACCGTATCTCTCTCTCTCTCTCTCTCTCTCTCCACCGTATGCATCGAGGAACCCCGCCAACCGCCGCCGCCGCCGCCACCGCGATGATGATGAACATGATGAACAAGAGATGCAACCGATGATGAACAATACGATGAAACACGATGAACATGAAGAACACGATGAACGAAGAATATGATGATGAACACGTTGATGCATCCATTGGAACAATGATGTTGATGATTAATAACGATGCACCATGATAAACACTATGCATAGATGAACGATGATGATAAACGATGAATATGAAGATGATGAACGATGATGATTAACAGTGATGCATCACGAATTGTATAGATTTTGTATAGATAAAACCGATATGCATCACGAATTGAACGATTAATATGAAATGCATCAATATCTCCATCATTCTTTTTGAATTTGTGTGACTTTTATTAAATTTGGAAGTGGTCAATTGAATTTATTTTAACATTTATTATTTAGTTATTTATTAAAATATTAAATTTAATGAGGTATGCACAATACCCAAAATGCTCTTCCATGTTTTTTTGTAATGCACAAGATGCATAAAATTGTCCAATTATTTATCATTTTGTCATTTTATCTAATCCATACAATTCTTTGATCTAATGGATGATATAAGTTCTTTTGTACCTCGATGCACAAAAGAATTGAACCTCTCTCTCTCTCTCTCTCTCTCTCTCTCTCTCTCTCTCTCTCTATATATATATATATATATATATATATATATATATATATATATATATATATATATATATATATATATGTTCAAATAAGTATCTCTTGAAATCAAGTGCATCCGAAGCTAACGACCCTAAAAAAGTTTTTAAATTTTTTTTGCACATAATCATGTTTAGTTTTAATGTTATACGCATGATATATGGATTTCACATAGATTCACAATTTCTGTGTGCTTAAAAATTATGTGAATGCTCAATGCATATTTATGTGAATGGTCATCCATGTGAATGGTCATTTTACACCACGCAAGTGTGAAATGACCATTCACATGATCTTTTTTTATCATTTACAAGATTTATGATGTTACTTCTTTTGAAAAAAAGGCTTATAAAGTTGTCTTATACATGTCTATTCAAAAAACATGTGAATGATCATTCACATTAGGGTACGTTGGAATCTCATAGGTACGCTGATGAACCTAATTCTATACATACATACATATATATATATATATATATATATATATATATATATATATATATATATATATATATATATATATATATATATGATTGTTGTGATATTTTTATGTGTTTTTAAATTTTAATATAACATAACCAATACCAAATTTGTATTTTATTGTAATACATGTTACTGCAAACAATATAAATAAGAAAATTGTTTTTTATTTTAGCCATCAAATAAAAAACACTCTATAAATTAAAACAAATCATCTTGTGCACCGCCCCGGGTATTACACTAGTTAATTTACTATTAGTAACATACATCTTACCATTATTGTTATATTACAAGGTTAATATTGAGAAATCATTTTTATTATTTTATTTTCATGATTAAGTCCGTGGATTGCTTTTTCAACTATTTAAGTACGACCTTGTACAATTTTTTGTCTTATTTCAAACTATATATGTTTACTTGTTATATGTTAAGCCGATAAACCAATTACTTCATCAACTGATTTATTGAAATAAATCCAATTTTCTTTTCTTTTTTTAGCGATTAAGTCACTGAACTTTTTTCCATATTGCTTAAGTCTTTAAATAAACCAAATACATAAATTTGAATAAGAAAATAAAATGTCGTGAGACTTGAAAAAAAATTCTAGAGGACTTAATATGAAAATGGAAAAAGTATAATGGTTTTTTCTATTATTAACTATATATTATAATCCTAATGTGATTGGTTCAACAATCATATACCAATTTAAGATTCTAATATATATAATTAAGATCATATAGGAAGTTGTATATAACTTGGTTATTTAATTATAATTTTGCTAGGACCAATGATTATTATTATATATATCATGTGGGCAAAATTAAATCATAAAATTTTAACACTAGAATCAATAGGACACCAGGTATTTAGAGGTCCTCGAGGTATCATTTTCAAAAAAAAATAATTTGTTTTATATGTTATTTTTAAACACAAGAGATTATTTTTTATGAATTAAAAACAACAACAAGCTCTGGATCCCATAGAGATGGGAAGGAAGAGGTAGTTAACAATATCACCTTTACTAGGGCGAATTTGTCACAAGTATGACTTCTGGCATGAGATAACCATGATTAAGATCTGCAGCAGGGGCGGATGGAAGGCCAGGGCAGTGGTGGCCCAGGCCACCAGTCCTTCAAGCCCAATATGTAGAAATTTTTTTAATTTTCTGATGGTGCACCCAACCCATTGTTTGAAGTGAACCCATTAAATTATAGTAGCCCAAAAATAAGTGGCCCACGAATTGAAAACCTAGTCCAAAACTCCCCCTCCAGGCTCCAGCAGTCCAGCGCCTCCAAATTGTAGAACCAGTGAAGCGTGAATCTCCCATCTTCGTTCTTCCCTGCGCCGTTGCCTGCTTCCCTTCTTTTGCGCCGGCCGCCGTTGCCTGCTTCCCTTCTTCTGCGGCTCTGCGCGACTGCGCCGCTTGCCGCTGGGCGCCCGCCGCTGTCCCTCTCTGCTTCTCCAAATCTCCGATTCCAAGCAGTGAAACACTGTCTGACCGTCGCAACGAGCCACCGTCGCTGCCCTTCTTCTACGCCGCTGCTCGCCTGCCCCTTCTCAGGCTCTCGGCTTCATCTCCAATTCCTAAAGGTACGAATTTGGTTCTTGGCTCTTGCCTCTTGGCCTCCTGCTTTGTGATTTTAAGACTTTGAGTGTTTTAGTTAATTGATGCTAGCTTGTTATTTGTTTAGTTAATTGCTTTGTGATTTTAAGACTTTGAGTGATTTGTTTAGTTAATTGATACTAGCTTGTTAATTGCTTTGTGATAAAGTTTTAATAGATAATTTTGAGTGTTAATTGTTTGTTAATTTTTGTTTAGAGTGCTTAGAATCTTAATTGTATACATATAGATAAAGTTTTAATAGATGCAGTTTTTCAAGTTTGATTATTTAGTTGTTTGCTTTCTTGATTGGCTAATTGTTTTGTCAATTTATGCTTAGTTTTGATTTTATGTTCTATATTAGGACTAAGAGATTTTAATGTTAACATAAATTTGAGTTTTGACCTAACGTTTAGAATATTTCATTAAATTAATTGAGTTGGTTGAAAAAAATCTCAATCTAAGTTGTCGACCCGATTCATGAAGAATTTCGACGACCAAATAGGGAATTAGACCATACACGGTGCCACCACTGGAAAATTTTCCTAGATCCGCCACTGGATCTGCATATGAGACATATTGAAACATGCAACTTATGGTTGTGGAGATTAGTATCATATGGAATTCAACTGACCAACATAAACATGTAATATGTTATCAAATACGAAGATATAAGCAACATGAGATTTCGAGTTCGTGCAAAGTATACATGTTTGATATTTCAAAAGTATAATCCTAAATTATTTCTTAGAGAAGTGTGTTGGGCCCTAGTCTTCAACTCTAATAGATGTTCTCTATGCTTTCCTATTTGATGTCATGTCCTCGAAAAATTTTAGCTTTTTTTTAGGTCTATTCCCGTTGTGTCTACCCATTTCAATTTTGGTCCATCTCCCTTCCTTGTGCCATTTACCACCACGATTATTGCTCCTCGAAATGGAGCTATTGGGGTCTCCTTTTTACATATCCATACCATCTTAATCTTATCTCTGTCATTTTTTCAGAAAGTCTCGCTTCTGCCAATGCTTTTCTGGTCGTCTCATTTGGTATCCTATCCAACAACGTGTGACCACATGTCCATCATAGCATTCTCATTTATTCAACTTTTATCTTTCTTTTAAGCTCTTTCCTATTTGGACAACATTCTGCTCCATACAACATAGTCATGGCTATCCTATAGAATTTTCATTTTAGTTTTCACGATACTTTATTATCACATAACACTCCTGTTGCAGCTCTCCATTTTGACTAGCTTGTCTTGATGTGATAGAAAACGTCTACATCTTTATCTCCTTGCTTATGGATCATAGATGTTATATAGTTAAATTAAAAAAACAATTAAATAAGCACAGCATGATGGTATCGTAAAAGGAATGTTTATTTAAAGCATTTGTACTTGATCGATATCTATTTATTTTACTGGAAAATTAATAAGATTATCTTTCAAATGAATAACATGATTAAAAGTATAAAATAGTAATGATGAATGCTTTTCATAATTAAAATGATTTTAACATTTTTGTTAGAGTAACTAAATTTGAACTTTGAAAATAAGAAAAGAATAAAATTACTGTAAGGATAAAAATAAGTCCAATTATGGTACCACTTAATATATTCCATACTTAAAGTCGGGGAAAATATTAATTAAATATTTTTTGTGAGAAAAACAAAAGTCAAAGAAAGAGGGGGAATGGTAATCACCTGGAAAGAATTAAATAGGTCTTCAACTGCAGCAAATCTATAGTGCATTTTAATATTAAATAATTGTTTATTTAATGTTACTTTTCTTGACCAACATATTAGTGGATTAATTCTTGTACATTAAATATTCCTTCGCATAATATTTAACTAATATATTCTACCACAATGCTGTCTATAATTAATTAAGTCAAATGCATGTAGCTTTTTAATTTCCTAAATATCAATGGTTTCTTAGTCATCCTTCGTACGTATCGAGTTATACGTACATACTGCAAATGGAAAAAACAATGATGAAAGTACGTCAAAGCAAGTATTTCTAAGCAGTTTTAATAGTTAGTTGGCAGTCAGACATGGTATGTTGAACATCGTTCTCTTGTGAAAATCGAATCATTCAACTTGTTATATATATTTTTGCTAAACAACAAGTAAACCATGACCGATTCTGAGGATGGGCTCCTAATAGGCCCTTTCAGAATACAACAAGTGTGCCCTGTCACAAGTTTTTCATGATTTATGTTGGAATTGTTCTTGTTGTTTCAACAATTTGAAAAAGAGAATTCAAGTCATTTTAATTAGGGATAATTGCGTAAAAAACCTTAAAGTTTGACCATTTTTGTGATTAAAACCCCTAACTATTTTTTGTTGCACAAAAAACCTCTAACCGGTAAAATCTTTTGAAATTAGGACTTGACCGGTTATAATAGGTTGCTATGCTTACATGGCACACACGTGGCGTCCACATGGCAAACCCGACTTACGTGGCGCCTATGTGGCACTACATGTACAATTCTTAAACTGAATTTATGCATAAAAAACCCCGAAATTGGTGACTTTTTCGATTAAAACCCTTAATTGTATTTTTCTCACCTCTAACCAACAATTATATTTACATTTTCTCTTTTTCTCTACATCTGGCAACTCCGATTACTCTATCTCCTCTTTATGTTCAGTGTTGTTTATTTTATGTATGTATGTTCAATTAACTTTTGTCGTTTAATCTTAAATTTTAACTTCAATTGTGCCGATGGAATCGATTTCATTTTGTGTTAACGAGTTGCATTTTTAGGTTCAGCTTTATGTTCAATTTCATTTATTTATATTCCATTTTAGTATCTGAATATGATAGTCAGAGCAGTGAGGTTCACTAGCCTAGAGGGTGGAGGTTTCATTGGGAAACGAATTCTTTGTTTGATAAATAAAAGTTTAATAAATATCCATGTTATCAAAATGCAATCAGTGAAGACTCAATTTTAATTATCTTTGTTGGTTGGAGGTTTTTTTATCAAATTAAAAATGATTTGGGGTTTTAATTGAAAAAACTAATCAAGTTGGAGGTTTTTTACGCAAAAATGTATATAAAAGTTTTACACGTCATCAAGTTGCAACCGGTTTAGCCGGTTGCAAGTTAGATTTTTTGAAAAAAAGCCCAAATTTACAAAGTTTTAACCAGTTCGAGGTTTTTTGTGCAATGAAAAATGGTTGGGGGTTTTAATCGCAAAAATGGTCCAACTTAGAGGTTTTTTGCGCAATTTCCCCTTTTAATTATGTTCCGAAACTACTAGAACGAAATAAGGATGTACAGAAACCTTCATGTATAAACTACTACGTTTTTCAATATGCTTTTGAGTAGGTCTTGGTTAAATACAATGATTAACATAAAAATGTTACGTGATTCAATTCAATTATTAGCATATCGAGTCAACGTTTTTCAATAAACGATTTAATTCAATTATTATCTTGTTATTATTGATAAAAGAAGAACATTCATTCTGTTTTATTTGTTGTTGTGTTATCACCAATAATCCCATATAAACCAATAAAATATTTTTTAAATGAGAATTATTTTATATTTTTATTATTTATAAAGTATATTAATTTAAACTGTATAAATTTGTTAGATACCTTAAATAAAACCATGAATAAGTTTTCTTATTGAAGATGTTTTAACTAATAATAATCATCAGGGCTTGCCCTGGTGGCCACCAAGTTTCCATAAGGGGCTTGGGGAGGGTCGTTACTCGGGTTCGATCCTCACTTGAGGTGGATTTTGGGGTTTTTTCCTTCAGGTGAACTAATCTAACTATAGAGATTTTAATCTAACTAAGAGATTGTGGTGGGGATTGAACCGTGATCTGTTGGCACTTGGGCCTTGTCGATAACCACGACACCAGCCGTTCAAAAAATATAATAAATATTTATTTTCTGAGTGATTAAAACTTGATATCAAGGTTATCAAGATCGAGATCTTACCTAGAATCGTTTTTGTCATTGCAAGATCGGGATCGTAGGATCGGATCGGGATCGTAAGATCCTACCGAAATTAAATATTATATATCACAGTATTGTATCATAAACAAAGAGAGTCATTTCCTACCCATTCTGTCAAGACATGTATATAGTGCCGCTTTGATTAAATAAGAATCACAATCATGAGCAGGACTATATTGGTACCTTGGATTCAAAAAATATGCGGCTAGATTGAGGGGCCTAACGATCCTACGATCTTACTAATGATCCTAAGAAAACAAACTGTATGTAGGATCGGATCGTCGTACGATCTTACAATCTTACTAACGATCCTACGATCTTGCTTACGATCCTACCCAAAATCTATCCTACTAGCGATCCTGATCGAAATTCACTTGTAGGATCGTAGGATCGTACGATCCTACGATTTAAATCGCGATTTTGATAACCTTGCTTGATATAACTATTCCAACGTCAACTTAATAAATAATTAATTAATTAAGATTATTCGAAATTAAGTTATTTTAAATTATAAATTTTGCAACATTTATTTTAAAGTTTTAGAAAATATTAATATAAAGTTTTATCAGAGAAAATACATTTGAAATTTGAATGATTCTACAGTTTCATACAACATATACAGATTTGATAACAAAAAGTTTTTCAAATTTACTGTATACTAAGATATTTAATTATTAATTCATAAAATTATTTATTCTTTCGGACATTTAAAATTTAAAATTTATTATTTATTGATCTTTTAAATTTTTTGTTTTACTGATTTTTTTAGAAAGAATTTATTATTTGGGACATTTAAACATGAAGTTTATTATTTTATTTATTTATTATTTTTTATTTTAGCATGTTAATTTTGAAAACTTTTAATGAGTATTAATTGTAGTTTCAATTAGTTTAGAAAACAAAAATAATAAGTATCAATAATAAATTTAGATAAAATCAATTAAATGATATGCATGTTACTTAAGCTAATATTAATTTTTATTTTCGAAAAAAGTGCAGAAAAATTAAAAACCAGTGTATGATAAGGATGACATGTTTTAATAATTGCTTTTATATATTAAAATATATAGGTGTATGTATGTATGGTGGAGGTGGAGGTGGTGTTGGTGTTGGTGCCTTGGTGGTGAGTCCCATCATCCACAGTTGATGAAAGATATCATGTTTATATACAATGTTTGAACGCTCTAGAATCTAATTTACTCATCACTCTAAGAAAATGAAGTTTCTTTGTAATTATCTTCAGCACCTACAAATAATTTTTAAAAAAATGCCTAAATTAAACCTATGTTTTCCATCTTTAGGTGATGCTCTTAAAATATGGTGGAACAGTTGTTGCCAAAAGAAGGAATATTAATAAAAGTGGGTGCATGGTGATTAAAGCATTCTATATTTTATTATATCATATTATATATATATATATATATATATATATATATATATATATATATATATATATATATATATATATATATATATGTGTGTGTGTGTGTGTGTGTGTGTTCAAGTCAGTACCACTAATTACGCAGCGCACCAAAATGTACCACTCTTAAAAATAACTTTTTTGAAAAAAAAATTCATAAACATGTTCTAATTAACATTACACAGATGATATATAAAATACACGCACGTTCACACATCCTAAGTGCATGAAATCATGCATCACATATATGCAAAAGTATGTAAATGTATGTTCACATCATTTTTAGGAGTTAGGAGATGTGAATGTATGTGAAATTTACATATAATCTTTATAATGTTAATTAAAACATGTTTATGAAAAAGAAATTTCAAAAAAGTTTTTTTTTAAAGGTGATACTTTCTGGTGCGCTACATAATGAGTGGTATTCTCTCGAACCATATTATATATATATATATATATATATATATATATATATATATATATATATATATATATATATATATATTGTAGAATCATAACTTGTTAATTTTTGAAATTTATAGAGTTTAAAGGTTTTTGTGTGTGTATATATACTATCATCGCAAAACCTAAATATGGTGCAAAACTGTAGAACTAACTCTGAATTTAAATAACATAACAACTTTTAATTTTTGAAACAAAAAAATTATAACATAAAAACAAAAATTTTATACAACTTAAAACGTAACTGATGATTTCATAAAAAATTTGAATATTCACACACTGGATATTCGACATTGATATTCAACATTGAATCGTCTAATTTATATATATTCAACATCGAATAAACATTATAATTTTAAACAATCAACATCACCAAATTTAGGTTCTACAATGATCCCAACCCTATATATATATATATATATATATATATAGTTGAGATCATTGCAGAACCTTAATTTGCTGCAGAGCTTTAGGATCAATCTACGCTATAAGATTATAATATAACACTAGTAATAAAATGGTAAATATGCAATTAACATTAAATTAAGGGTAACCTACCAAGTTTGACTACTAATTTTGATCATTATTTCGACTCTTTTAATAGTGAATGTATAAGCAGTATTGCATATATGATATATAGTATTACTTCGACATTGAATATGTGATATAAATTGTAATTCGACATTTAATGATCTCGATATGATATATTGAATGGTCGTCTGGGTAAGCCACTCATTATGCAGTGTAGCAGAAGGTACCACCTCTAAAAGAGTTTTTTTTCTAATTTTTTTTCATAATCATTTTTAATTAACATTATAAAGATGATATGTAAAGTTCATGTACATTCACATCTCCTAACTCCTTAAAAATGATTTGAACGTACACTTATATAATTTTGCATATATGTGAACGTACATATATGTGATGCATGATTTCATACATTTAGAATGTGTGAATGTGCGTGAAATTTATGTATAATCTGTGAAATGTTAATTAAAACATGTTTATGAAAAAAAGTTCAAAAAAACTATTTTTAAGAATGATATCTTTTGGTGTGATGCGTAAGAGGTGGTACTCACAATTACTCAAATTTTCATTTCACTTTTTAAATACTATTTTTTATATTTTTTTCTTATTTTGTTATCACCTATCATTTATTTATTTTGTATATTTTTTTTACTTTTTTATCATCTATCTCATTTTTTCTTGATTGTTAAACTATAAACTTTATAATCTAAACATTCTTTCTTTTTACTTTATGTTTAATATATAATTAATTACATATTTAAATGTATCATTCACAAATCTTTTTTCTTTCAATTTTTCTTATAAACTCTTATTTTTATTATACTCTTAATTTATTTCTTTTTTTAATTAATATATTTATTATTTAAAATATCTATGTAATATGTGGGTTAACAAATATAGTACCAATTGATTTATCACGTGTCACGCTCTCCTTTTTGTCATCTCATTTACTAAATTTTTTTTATATTTTAAGGCAAATCAATAATATTTAAAACTGATCTTATTAAGTAATTAATTAAAGTTAAATAAATTCTATTAATCTTAAAAATAACAAAAATTTTATACTATATATAATTATAAATATTTGGTTTTTAAATTAACTCATGTAATACATGGTTATTAATCTAGTACACAGTACATAACATGATTATATAACATTAAAATATGTTCTTTTATATTTGAATTTATTATATTTCTCGCAAACAATTCTATAAAATAATTGCTGATTTTGTATAGGTATACAACTTAAATTATATACTTTTAATATAATATGTTTGCAAGAGAAGTCTTCATTGAGATCTAGGCATATCTTCTTGGACCAAACAAACCACATTAATCAATACCCTAAAAGCATATATTTAAGGGTGATAAAAGTCATGACTTTGGCATATAAAATATGGGACCTACATATGTTAAAACTTGACTATTTTTAATTATAAAATAGCAAGCTAAAACTTGGGTTAGACAAATGTTAATATATGGGACCTACAATATTGATTTAAAGCATTTTGGACATGTTTTAGTTATCATAGAATTAATTAAGTATTATTATTATTAAATTTCTTGTTTTATTCCATTGTCTTGTACCAGAAAAATCTGTAATTTTGGTTGATTAATTACTTCCCACCACTATTAGATCCACTAAATTCAATTCCCACTTCTTTAAAAAAAAAAAGAATTATAATTTGTTTTGATTGCTTTATAAGAAAATTTCCAAGTAGGTATTGTGTCATCATAGGCATATTTCATTATCCTAACAAGTTGGATCGTTTAAATAATAATGAATTAATGTATTGTTTATGTTGATTAATGCTGGATATGATATGTCAAGATATTAGTACTAACTATTGAAACATTACTAAATTCATAAAACAGTCAATGGTCACGTCGATAAGCACAACTGAACAGAATTGATTAAACGAAAGAATAATAATGTTAGATATTATAGTGACAGAAATGGTCACTGTAGTTCGAAAAATGATCACAAATTGATCCTAAAAGCATTGCAAATCGTTTTTCATAGCTATTATGAAGTAAGATTTGGTTTTGGTTGATTATGGGAGGAAAAATGGTGATTATCGGAATAAAATGGACCTGTAGGTGTTGACTCGGCAAGTCAAGTGGTTCTGGAAAGAGATCTGATGCAATTTTGGGCTGACTCGGCGAGTCATTTTGGTGACTCGGCAAGTCGAACCCTGCTGTTCGCACAGATATTGTTTTGCTTCGTTTAAGCTCATTTTAGCTTCTTTTTAGCACTGTTTTTTTGTTAGTCTCATAACACATAGATCTAGCTAATCGTGGAAAAATATTACCAATTCACATGATTAATAAATTTAGGGGATGAATCATTCCAAGTAGTGAATATCTGCATCAGCACTTGCTTGATAATTCGTTCATTTTTGCTATGACTACTTAGGGGATCTTATTATATGTTAATGTAGGATGGTATAATAATATTTAGGCCTTATGAAAGGGTTTTGGAATTGGTCATTCATTTCAGAAACTTAGCATTTCGGTTTGGCAATAATGGCTCGGTTGGAACGATTGAGACTTAGCATCGTTTTGTGGCTTTGGCAATAGTACTTGTGAGTGATAGATTGTATTATTACCATGAATTATTATGCTTATTGAGACACTATAAGATTAATAAGCTATTGAATTGATATGCATGATCATAATGTAGCATGATGAATGATACTGTTCAATATAATGCACTCATTTCATGGCATACTTCTTTCTATACTTTGGGGCCATTGTTCCAGCGCTCACAGATATTCTTGCAACTCTTGCGCAATTGAAACGGCATAAGATATCCTGACTGATAGCTTCGATTTATATGATATCCGTTAGGAGCATGCGTTGTTCCTAATTTGACGACATGACAAGATGTGTGCATCTCTTCTGCTTTGTGACACAAATTATTGATCTAGCATAGCATTGATTTAATAATGGCACTTGTAATTTTCATACATGTTTCTATGTACAATCTATTTCTTCACTAAGCTTAAGCTTACCATCAAGATGTTTAACCATTTACATGCAAGAAAATGGACAAGTAGAATGCATTTCTTCTCAAGTGATGTAGCAAGCAAATAGCAATCATTACCCCAAGTTTGACGGTAAAATGATGGATTACACTATACAGCCAAGTGGGGTAGTATTGCATGATGTTTATGTTAAAAATTCAGATGTATTATCTTGTAGTAATTTATGTAGCGCCTAGTGTGTGGATATTTACACTTAATTTGTAATATAGGTTGAGGTCTAATATTGTTTGTATTGTGTATAATTACTTCATTTTGGGAGTTTATCTTGTTTACAATTGCAAGGATGTTTCAATTTATAGTTGATTTAATTATATAATTAGAAGGATAATTATCTACATGAAATGTAACCTAACTCTAGCACTATAAATAAGGGTTATGGCCTAGGTTAATGATCATCCAACACCAAAAAAATTAAGAGAATTTTCAGCCAAGAGTTTCTCTTATTGTTTTGAATATATAAAAGTTCCATAAGGTACAATTCTTATTTAATGCTCATCTTATCATGTTAATGTTCTTGATACGACCTTGTGTGTTCGTTAGATTTGTTTCCACTATACTTAAATTGTTTTTTTTTTCCTTCATAAAATTAACTAAATTCCACCAATTATGATAAAAAATTTATTTCATTCTTTACATGTCTTAAACATTTGTTAACATGATTAATACAACATACGATACCTCATTTGCTATTGATTTAAGCAGATAACTGAAGATATCAAAATAATTGGAAGGAAAATTTGTGTAAGAATGCTTCAAGTTGGATATTTTTTTGCGATTAAAATTATCAAGCATTTTTCATTGCACATAAAATCTTTAACCGACTAAAATTATCAAAATGAGGTATTTTTTTAAAAAAAAATGACTTGCAACCTAATGAACAGGTTGCAATCTACTAACTAACGCTTCATCTCGGACAAATCTTCTCTCCGGCGAATTAATTTTTGTCCGACTAAATAATATATAGCTGAAGAAGACGATACATAAAATAATGAACACAAAGCATGAATTCAAACTCAAAAATCATACGTATCTGATCTCCTGTAACTTAAACCACTCTGACCACCTTTGTGACCATCCACCTACTCTCTTATACAAAAATGAATACCAAGATGTGCTTTTTGTTATTTTTTTTATTGAATATGTATTGTTGATTTATACGTTAAAAATCTAAATTTCTTGTTGATTTCTTTGTTCAAATCTGTGTTTTTTGTTAAATTTATTTTTTCGGTAAAATTCTGGTGGTCACCGGTGGCTTGTTGACGATGACCAGTGAGTTTCAACCAGATGTAACCGGGAATCTCATTTCCGTGGGATTTTATGGGTTGGGCGGGTTTTATGCGATGAAAAATGATTATGGGTTTCAATCAAAAAATGGTTCAACTTAAGATTTCATGTGCAAAAATACCTAATTGAAAATCTCTATATGGATCGATTTTTTAGTTCATTTGTTCTCTTTATACCTAACTAGATTTTTATACGTACGTGTTCTCGTGGCGGAGATAGAATTTGGAAAACATATATAAAAAAAATAGCATCTTAATCAGTTCACACAATTAAATATTCCAAAATGAGAATAAAAAAGTTGATTATAAAATTTCAATAATAAAAAAATTAATCATAAAATTTCAATAATAAAAGTTTGTTTTTTGTTGAAATTTACTTTTTCGACGAAATTCTGATACTCACCGGTGACTTGTCAACAATGGCTAGTGAGTTTCAACTGGATGTAACTGGTAATGTATTATTTTGTGAGATTTTAATGGACAGAGATTTTTTGTGTAATGAAAATTGAACGGAGGTTTTAATCACAAACATGGTCCAACTTTTGGTTTTTTTTTTTTTTTTTTGCCAATATCCCTTTACAATCTTAAACTTCTCTTATTGAATCCTTGATGAAATGAAGGGATTCAACTTGGAAATTGTTTGCTTGACATCAATCTATAAGACTCAAGAAGAAATTCAAGGCAACACATCATCTAAATCATCATTTAAACATAAATGCATGGGTGTATTTGAACCTACGGGTTTCAGGAAGTGTCTACACTTGAAAACCTTTTAAACATCAAAATTGACCATCAAATCTTGCATAAAACTTCATTTAAAACATATGCAGCATTCATCTATTGTTTGATTTGGTTTCTATAACAAAATTGTGGCTGAAATATGAAAGGATTTTGGAAATCCAGAGTCTACAAGACTCGGTGTCTTAAAGATGTCCAAAACAGAAAGTTAGGGACCTCGAGACTATCTGTCTCAAGGGTGGGATGTGTGTTCATGTGTGTGTGTGTTTTGCATGTTTTCACTCCATTGATTCTTTAATCTCCTTGCTATAGACCTGAAACAGACACACACACATATACACACATACATAAAAAACTGCTACGGGGTGCAAGACAAAGAGGGACAAAAGATAGCAACATGGGTGTGTTGTGGTTTATATATGGACTTTAAACATGTATGAGTTGTCTGTGATAAATATGTGTAGGACAGTGAGTGTGTATGCACAAGACCAAGACACCGAGACTTGGTGTCTCGGGATGGCTGTGGTTGTAGAATGAAGATGAACAACAGCAAAACAGTCATGGGGAAGGGTTAGTCACTTAGTTGTGTGGCCTTGGCTTAGCTTCCCTCGGCCCTTGGCCTTGATGCCATAGGACCCAAAACTTGTCATGTGTTTGTGTATTAAGCATATAGACCTCGAGACATATAGTCTCGGGGTGGTCCCATTCATGTTGAACGACAAATGTAATTCATAATGTGTGTGTATGTGCATTTAATGTTTGTTATTAATATGATCAAATTTTGTATTTTTTGTCAATTATAACAACGGGTTAACTGTAACCTGTAACAATTTTTTATTACCAAAATAACATTTTTTTTATATATTTTTATCAATGGTAACAATAAATTCAATTATCATCCAAACATCCAATGTTTCTAAGAAACTATCAATTGCTTGTTAAACCTAAAAAGTAAAAACAAAAGAATGTAAAAACAACCCAAAAAAAAAAGAACAAAAACAAAGTTGTTATTTTTAACAATTCACCCTTTTGTTCATCACGACAGAGTACCAGCAAGTTGTTGATCACGAATAGGCATTTTAGACGGGCACGCAGAGCACAATCTCCTACATGACCCTTTACCTCCTTATTTGTGTGTGTTCCATTGTTAGTTGGTCATGGATACACACACCCAGCCCCTCATGACCCACTGACAAACACAATAAAGCCCAGTTGAGAAACCAATCATCCCTATTCCCTAAACATTGTCAAAGTTCATCTCTCTCTAGACGATCCACCGTCCTTTTTACAATGTCGATTCACTTCCTATCAATTCACTCCCTGGTAATCGAAAAACAAAAGGTACCACATCCCCAGCCCCCAGGTACACCTACCTAAAGTCCAAACATAATTTACATTTGGTATTCCCATAAATGTGAGCTTTTTTTCCAAGAGAAAATAATCATAGAAACTAAAATCAATCATTAAAAATGACAACTTTGGACTTCAATAAATAAATCAATTAAAAATGCATGCATCAAAAATCATAAGGAACCATTCATTTCTTAAAGAAATGTACAACTGCTACCACCCAACCGAAAGTACAAGCTTCTGATGCAGTTAGTCGTCACGGACCACAGAGTAAAGTGAGAATATAAATCCATCCGCATAAAACAATGAAAATTCAAATTGACCGCAAACAGGGATCATGTACCAGAAAACCTCCTCAGATCATCATCGTGCTTGCCTCCTGGTGCGTGCAACGAGTGCAAGAAGAATCTTTTTCCTGGGGCCCTGTAACAAAAATATTTTACTATGTATTGCCTAATGAGAGTTTACAAGTGATGCATAGTGGGTGGCAAAAGTATCACCCCATCCCCTTAGGTTATGTTTCTCCTAGAAAGAAAAAACACAAAGTTAACTATTTATTTGCACTTACTCTTCTATGTTTATGATGTGTATTGTGCTTAGAACCCCTAGTTCAAATACAGCTAGTGGGTGGCATAAGTATCACCCCATCCCCATAGGTTATGTTTCTCCTAGAAAGAAAAACACAAAGTAGACTATTTCTTTGCACTTACTTTTCTATTTTTATGCTGTGTATTGTGCTTAGAAACCCTAGTTCAAATACAGCTATTGTTATCTCCTAGATTAGTATTTAGTAACATGCTTGCCTCTTAAATACTCTTGGTCATAAGTACAGCCCCCTACATGTTCAATTTCGTTTCCTCCAAACTTAAATTATAAATTCTAAAAATATCCATCAACCTGGGCATAAAAAATTAGGGATTGAATCTGAAGTGGATAGAAAACTGAAGAAAAACGTAATGTGCACGACACCAAAAGTTAGGAACATACCATAGGTATTCCCAACTCTTTGAGATCATGGTCTCCCATCTGGCTTAATGCAGCCATATCAACCTAAAAGATCAAATAGACATGATAAATCAAGATTCTGTTGTAAAGAGTGATAACAAGGTTTTACACTGGAATTTAGAGCATATATGAAAGTTTAAAGTTCGAAATCATCTTTAAAAAGATGAAATTTTAGTCACATGACCAAAAGCTTGAAGCCAATTCTGTAAAAAAAAAAGTTTCCAAAAACGAAGAATGATCAAAAACCAAAGCACTGACGGTTGCGAGAGAACATAAAAAACCGCTGGAGTATCCTCTCAATATAATATAAGTGCTTTCAAAATTTACATTAAAGTAATTCCACACATCACAGCAAATTAGCATACTTTATTTTCCACTAAAAAAGTAAAAAATTATCAATTATTAACAAAGACTCAAGATTGCCTCATAGTATCATCTCATACAATTAATTGGTTGCACGGTTAGTTGTTTCACATGGAACTAATATTGGGGTACATTGTAATTTAGTAGACACACATGGATTCACAGAGGATGTGTGGGTTGTTCCTTGCTAGTTCGCTGGAAAAACTTTACATGTGCCATTTATGTTACATTCAAATCTATTGTATATCACTTGTTATCTTCAGCATCAGGAATATGTATAATCATAGACTGTCACTTTCAAGCTAACAACTGTTTGTAAGTTTGAATGGTTCCTACGATTGAACACTCTCACTTTCAACAGTAATACACGTTATGTGAATAAATCAGAAAAACAACAAATCAAATGGTTGCTTGATATCTCTCCATGTAAATCTTCACAAAAATAATGAAAAATAAAAATTTTAAGCTAACAGCTCTACATACCTCTTCAACCTTGAAAGAAATAAGATACTTTTCCAATCCCAATGAGCGCAAAAATCCATCCACGGTAAGATGTTCTTCTACCTAGAAGCAATTAAAATAAGAATATAATCAGCAGCAATTAATTTAGCATGGTCTTGCATAAAACAAAAAGAACAAACACATCGAGCTAAGAAACCTAGGACATTTAAAATCTTTCTATGTTTCAGACAGACATGCTAATGTAAAGTGGTGCTCTAGAGAGCTAATATCATAATTGTTAACATATCCCAAAAACCTCAATACTAACCATCACTAAGTCATTCATCGTTTCAGATAGATAATCATAGCCATTCAAAAACTTACCACTGCAAACAATTTGTATGTCATAACATCCAGCCACTACTACTGAATGATAAACCTCCATATACTAATGTTAATGGCACTCAAGATTTACCATATGACTCGTTTGCTTTCAGAACAATAGTGTGGCAAGACAAACCTATTGCCTATTCCGATCCTAACCATCTTCAGCAATAACCAAAAGCAACAGAAACACGGGCGTCTAAAAAACTGGGTGTCAGCATAATATCAAGTGATTTAGAAGAGGACGTACAGTGTATATAAAACTAAGCTATTTAACGAATATACATAGCTTCAGTTGACTACATAAATCATATATCAAGTGGAAAATTTAAGTAACACATAGCCACACAAGCTATTGCAAATTAGTCCCAAGTCCTAATAATCATCCTTAGACAAGGGCAAGAAAACACAAGCATTTGAAAAACTGAGATTCAACAAGTTATAATATGAAGCACTTCAAAAGAGGGAGAAGATCCACAGGATAATGTGTATCATAAGAACATGTGGTCTCAGAAGTAATATAAGTTAATATCAGCACTCAATTAACCCATGTATCTTATGTGTTAAAACTAGCGAGTATTTTTCTGATACAAGAAATATTTGCAAGCAGTCTCACGTCTAAACTACTTTGACTGTACGATTCTTTCAGCAACTGACATTATAAATTGTATATAAAAAAAGGCAGGAAGCTTAACTGGATATTGACTTCGTTGCAAGTTACTGACAGGTGGTAGTAATGAAGGGGCTACCAAAGTCCCCACAGATTTTGTTGGCCCAGAAGAGAGAGGTGGTTTTGTCATAAAAGATGTGATGGTCATGGGCCTTGAAACCTCACTAATATCTCGGCTGGCATATGGCACTGTTCTAGGATCTTCATATGCCCTTATCGGCCTTCTCTGTGGTTCTTCGGTCCTTCGTAGTGGTGATATCCCCCTCGAATTGTTCAAAGCTCTATCTGGTGATTTACGCCTAATATGATCCAAAGTCCAAGGAGAGTAATTATTTCTTAAAAAGTCCATCTGGGATGGAGCTTCTGAAGTTCTAATGGAAGTGAATTGCCCTGTCATGCTACCATTGGTAGGCTCTGGAATGCGTTGTCTGACATCATTTAGCTTTTGCATACGCTGTCTAACCTCAAGTGGATTGGGCATGCACTGTCTACCATCCCTTGGTTCAGCCATCCTCTGTCTATCATCCCTAGAATCGAGCAAACGACGTCTATCATCCCTGGGTTGAGGCAGGCATTGTCTCTCATCTTCTGGCTCGGGCATATGCTGTCTATCGGCCCTTGGATCGGGCATGCGCTGCCTTTCATTTCTTGGCTCGGGCATATGCCGTGGGTTGTCTCTTGGCTCAAGCATATGCCTTCGTTCATCCCTTGACTTGGATGATATCTCGGGTGCCCTCGGTCTTCCATGTCGAGGCTCATTCAAGCTATGGGGTGTAACAGGGTTAGTCGTTGAAGAACGAGCTCGTTGTGATAGCATATCACGAAGATCCACAATGTTCTGCCGGCCATTGCTTTGTGTTCGCTTCATGATTTTATATCGGAGGTCATCTCTACTAAGATGAGAATCTTCAGGTATAGCAAAGAGAAGACAGTAAAATCAGGATTCATACTGGAATTTCACCAAGCATTATAACAACAATGATGAATAATCTCATTACCATCTATACCATTACCAGGCTTCGAATTCCATCTACCATCGTCTCCACGTAGCCTGAAAGTTAAAGTGAAATAATAAATATTAAGCAAAAAAGCATAGCAGCATTGAAATGTTTTATGCACGTCAACAACCAGACGAATAATACTGGTATCAAAAGAGATAGCTTGGAAGCAGTTCTGATTGATCAGGAGGAATTGCTCCTATATCATGATTAAGATATACTATTGTTCTTTAAATAACAATAAAAAAGTCCAAATCTAGGTATCATCTTACTATTGGGTATAAGGAGTTGTTTCCAACCGGAAGAAGTTTTAACTGCATTGCTATTATCATATATGCCCAAAAGTGGCAAATATAATCCAAGGAAATGTAAAAATACTGGTTCCCAAAGCAGAGATGACACACCACTACCTTATAAGTTTGACCAAACCACTAGGACAACACAAGCAGGACGGATATTAAGTGGATCCACCTTGTAACAAAGTAATAGAAAAAATAGAAAATGATTCTTAGAATGCATTAAAAAGTAAACAAAAAAAAGTGATCAAGACTCCAAAAATAAACTGAAACTGCCAAAATGTCATACCATTGATCGCATTACAATAAAATTCAATTAAAATGCATCTACACAATATTTTGGGAAACTATCCCTTGTAAAGGATAAAAACCTTAATTGGAAACCAATCATTCGGATACTCCAAGCTACATGAAAATCAACACTTAGGTATACCAAAGAGCTTTTGCCCTTGCCCCAACCAAAAGGTTGTGGGTTCAAGTCTCACTTGAGAGTAGTGTAGTTAGCCTTTCAAAGAAAGGTGTTAGTTACACAATCAATCCAAGAATCAAGATAAATTAAATTATTCCTTTCTTGCAAAGCAAATGCAACATTTCTCTTTTTAGCAAATATTACCACTTTATTAGTTATTATTACAAATATTTATGGCATTGATTTGCGTTCAAAAAACCATCTCAATACGCAAATGTTCATCGCATATGAAGATACAAGTAATCACGTAAACATCATGAACATACACCTTTTTGTTATTTAGCACTATTAAAAATAGTATTAGAAAAAAAATTATAAAACCATGCCAATATATTTGGATCCTAGAACTTCTAGGATTGAAAACAATTTCCTACGTGTTACGCTAAATAGGTTTTCTATTTCAGTTACAGATATATCATATAATGGGACTTGAGTAAAAATCAGCGAAATCAAGCAACTTCAATGGACCATAAATAATGTCATTGCATCTTCGGAGAAAAAGCCAAACACGCACTTAGGCACAAACAGGTCAACGGAGAGCCTCATGAATGCATGCCGCACCATATCAAAAATACATAGAAGATATATATACTACTGAAATAGCATTCCAGCACTTAAAATATCAAAACATAATTGAATTCCACATTTCATTAGCATAGAATCTAATGCAACTAATGGAACTGCATAATTATCCACAGAAATAGGAATAGTAAAAGTTGCCTAAAGCCTTCAAACAGCCAAACTTTTCAAATGCAACCAAAAGAACTGAATAATTACATGGTGATAATAACTACTTCACATATTGATCATGAACCAGATAACAAAAATTGGTACCATCGTCCACTGATCAAACCAACTAACAAAGATAAGATCAAAATATAACTACTTCACATGATAATCATGAACAAGAACAAAAGCAGCACACTATTCACTTATCAAAAACCCAAATATAATTTATTAGAGCATCTACAGTCCTAAGGTCCTCTGAGGTCCTTGTGACTGACACATCAGGTCTTTAATATTATTACAGACTTTTTAGTTTTTAATAATCCACATCAATTTTTTTTAAAACCACTCTGTTCTAAAAACCAATCTTGCAATCCTAAAAGCCTCATGTGGTTCTCATAACTTACTTATTCTTTATATGTATGTATACACACACACACATATATAGTTCATGTGAGAAACATCAACTTTGAGAGAATGTGAGGAAGAATTTTTCTTAAACCTTAACAATACATTGTTATTTCCTTTAAATTTTTAAAAAACAAAAATCAAAACCATACTTTATAACAATACAATGATTATGTAAATTTTAATCTTTGAAAAAAAAAATTTAAGTAATAACATTATTTTTGCTATTAACACCTAAATTTATTTTTTCCTTTAACACCTAAATTTATTTATTTTTTTGAACTTCAACTTTCATATCATCTTTATAACATAATATAATACATTTTAAAAAAAAAAAAAAAGATTTCCTGAAACTCACATTTTAAATGTGAGAATGTATTTGTCAAAGTTCTTCTCACAATCCCACAATGTTAAAAATTTCTCAAATGATCGATCCCATGCTTTTGCATGCGTGTGTGTGTGTGTGTCTATATATATATTTGCATGCGTGTGTGTGTGTGTGTGTATGGAAGGATCCCTACACTACCACCTATGCCATTTTTCCTCCCAAGGACCTCCTTCCCTTGGTCCTTCAGCTCACTTCCCCTCCCTTCAAGTTTTTTAACCAAGGACCATGAGTTAAGAAAAACCCTCATGCACTCCAAAGATTGTCATAAGAACCACCATGTTGGCCCTTTCTTTGCCACATCAAAAACTAAAGGGTCATAAAAACGTATAAAAATTTGGTAGTTGGTACCATTGACTAAAAGCCATAGCTTTTTATTGATCAAAATCACGACGATTGTCCAATTATCAAAACTCGAAATAAGAAAATTGAATAAAAAAGTAAAACTCTGTACCACTGATTAAGTGAGTATATAAAATTAAAAAAGAAACTTATTCTCGGAAAGTTGAAAGGCACCGGTTGTGGATGGTCAATTAGTAGAAAAAGAAAAACATTTAACACCTTCAATTTCTAGGTTTTCCTTTTCAATCCAACTTGATAATCCGATCACTAGAATTGAAAACTTGAGATAAGATCCAAAGGCCCACAATGTGTCCTGCAAAAAAATTGGTTGAACCCTGCTTATTTCCAAGGCGCTCTAAGGGGTTGTTTGTTTACTTCTTAATGGAATCATTAAGAAGTCATTCAAAGGTAAAATGACTTCTTAATGATTCCATTAAGAGGCAAACAAACATGGCGTAAGCCCTTTAAGGGCCTCAGAATCAAGGCGCAGGCATTGACACGCCTCAATCTGGAAAAAAAAACCCCAGCTTAGAGCTTCATGAGTGTATGTGCGCCTCTATTGAGTATTAACAACTATGAACTAAACAACTCCAATGATTACTGCTCGCAATACAATGCAATCTGAACAAAGAAAAGGATGGCCATCATGGATCAAGGTTTGAGATTTCTAACTTTACAATGGGTTACGTAAAGCCAGAAGTCTTGTAACACTACTTCTCCCTTGTATTTGCAGGGAGGTGGTTCACGCAACTCCAACTAATATCTCACACAAGTGACCTTACTGACTGCTTTAAGATAAGTTCAATAGTGAAGACCAATATAAAAAACCCACTATGAATGAACATCAGGAGCATAAAGTTGAAACTCTTAAAAAGCAAGAAAAACATAATACAAACAGCCGCACCGTTTATTACCAAGCTGCAGAGTATCTACACTACTTCCTAGTCTATCTCTAACTGATCGTTTACTCCCAACAGCCGGAAGAGGATTAGAAAGCTCGCTATCCAATATAGATCCTGATCTTTTCACCACCTACACAAATCAACAGCTACATGTTAACATGATTACCAAGAAAACCCCCCGAAAGCACTAGTTCGTATCATGGTTCACCATGCATCATTTACTTGCACTCAATTTATAGAAACTCGAAAGAATAACAGCATGAATGGTCAAGTGATAAGAAAAAAAAATACAAACAAAGCTGAAGGATTACGTCTGTTTACCTGTCCACTGCGACCTAAGGTGATTGTAACTTGCGACCTGGAGGTCTCTGCCATGATAACACTTGAAGTTTCAACAGAACACGAAGGGGTAATGGAAACCCTAGGTGTTCATTTCTTGTGTCAATTAAGGAATCGGGATATCAGTATACAACCATAAATCATCATCACCAAATTGAAACCTGAAACCCTAAATAGAGACGAGACATAAAACAAATAAGGGGAAATTTTGATCGAGCGTGGAATCGGGGTGCTAATGACATGGAACCTAAGCGGCGTGACAAGATGTGGTCTTGCCGTCGTCGCGTGCTTCCAACAGATATATACTAGTTGAATACCCGTGCGTTGCCCGGGTGATGTGCGACGAAATTATTATTTTTATATAAATAATGACATAAAAATGGATTTTATTTAAGAAAACTATACATTAATACATGTGAGTTGATCGAAAGAGTAATTATGCATTAAAATATTGTTCTGTCAGAATTAAATATACAGAAAAAAATTAATAATAGTTTATGATAAAATGAAAACTCATCATTTTCCCATAAAATTATACACAAACATGTAGTTTTAAAGTATAACTACGAATATAGTCTCACATAATTTTATAATAAAAATTTATTCAGACTAATAAAAATAAAATATTATTGTAGTAATAGTTTTTTGATCGTATTTGAACTCACTAATTATTCATAAAAATTGGAAAACTTGGACAAAAATGTTTCAGGCCAACCCAACCCAAACCATTCAAAAATTACTCATAAACCAACTTGCCCATGCATTACTCGAGTGATGCGTGACAAAATTAATATTTTTAAATAAATAATACCAAAAAGATTTTCAAAGAGAACTATACATTGTTCATGAAGAAAAAATTACTTATTTTAATCCTGAATATTTTTTAGGACCAATTGCTAAAATAGAAGCAACTTTATGTATTTTTTAGCATTTACAGCAACATTATTTTTTTATCATTAATAACATCAATTTTTATATTTTTTTATCATTCATAGCAAAACTTAAAAAATTGTTGCTAGTTGAATACCCGTGCGTAAAAATTACCCATAAACCAACTTGCCTGTGTGTTGCTCGAGTGATGTGTGACGAAATTAATATTTTTAAATAAATAATAACACAAAAAAAATATTTTTGAGAGAACTATACATTGTTCATAAATAAATAAATAATAACATTCTTTTTCCTCCTAAACAGCTAAAAACTCTCATTTGTATGAAAAAATATGTTGATATTAGTCAACTCAATCGAAACAAATAAATAAGAATATTTTGACTGTGAGATCTAATGATCACGGAAGTTTACCTTGCATATCGGGGTGTGTGTGTATAAAATATGGAGTGTCTTTCATCTCGTAGTTTGTATTAGTATTATTACTAACCTTTTTCCTTTCTGCAGACACTTCATCTGGTTGGACCTGACATTCATCTTTACAATTTTTGTTCAATCTTGTGATGCAGTTTTCACTAATATTTTGAATATAGCTTCTGTTAAAAATGAATAGTCCATGTATATATAGTTGAAAATATTAACTAAACGGGATTCAATATCCCTTATTTTCCTGATTTTTTGTTATATAAGCAGCCACATTTTATTTCATATATTATCTCACAGTTAGTTATTTAACTGACGATGATATATATACTTTTTTCAGGTCTGATACGTTTTTTCTGCTTTGATATTATCTAGAATTCCAACTGCAAATATTAATAAAACGGGATGTAATATCCCATATTTCTGATTATTTGTTATATCCAACAGCCCCTATTTTGAATGTATCAAGATGCAGTATTTCAGCACATATTATCTGGATTTTTTTGCGGTTTTAATGTCTATATTCATTGTTGTCACCTTTATTGCCTAAATTTTGTTATCCCATATTATTCTGCAATTTGTTATGCAGTATTTTTGCAACCTCTTTAATAGATGTTATCCCTTTTTCAAATGCAGTTTAAATTTCTGTTGTGATCCAGCCTTATTTATAGCAGTGATTTAGGCATTAAAATCTGAATTATAGCCAATGATATGTTGTCAAATCAGCATTAAAAATAGGAATTTCTACCAATTATTGAATGCCACGTGAGCAGATTTCTCTCTGCTCCGTCGGCAATATATATATATATAATTTGTATAGTCTAGTTTAATTAAGGATTTAATTAAGGATATATTTATTATAAAAAAACCAACTTTTTTGTATGATCTAGAATTTATTTATCATCAACCCCAACATGCTTTTATAGTTTTTGTGTTTTCATCATTTTATATTACTTTTTTTTAGAAAAATCCTTAAGCTATTTTTTTGTTTTGTGAAATTTCACTACAACTCTACAAGAGCATAATTATAATTGGTAAATCATGTTTATAAAAACTAAAAATTGGGTTTTAGTAGTTAAATTTCATTAAATCAAAAACAAAAAATTAACTTAAGTACTTTTTTGAAAAAAATAACATGAATGAACAAAAACGTAAAAAATCATGAATACATTTTGGTTTTATTCATGATAAACTCGTTAACTTAATTCAATAATAACATTTAATAATAATTACAATATATATATATATATATATATATATATATATATATGTGTGTGTGTGTGTGTGTGTATGTGTGTGTGTGTGGAGTGGATCAAATGAGGACCGTCTATAAATTGAAGACAGTAAAAACTAATAAAATATAAACATGTCATCAATATTAATCCACATCATCAATGGTATTTTGGACATTTATAAATTTGAATTAAATTATAAAATAAAAAAAAGGATTAATTCACTCTCTTCAATGTCCATAATTACATCTTTAAATCTTTCTCTCTCCACCATAATTATTCACATTCCAAAACAAAATATTAATCTCTCTCCCATGGTGCCACACACATCGGCAGTCTTCCACCCCTTCCCTTCCACTCGTTCACTGTCACCGCCGCTGTGATATCACCGTCAATGACGTGAACTGTGTACCGTCGCCGCTGTGAATCGCTTGCTTGAACCGTGAACCCTCGTTCATCGTGAACCCTCTGCCTTCGTGAACCGTGTACGGCCGTCGCTGTGAATCGCTTGCTTGAACCATGAACCGCTCCTCGCCTCCTCCTCACTGTCTTGAACTATGAACCGCCGTGAACAACTCAAAGTCCAAACCATCCGGCTTCGTGAATCACGGTGGCGTCGTGAATCATTGTAGGTGTTATGAATCAAGGTGGGGTATCGAACCGATTCACAATAAGTGATGTCATCGAAATCGGTATCGTGAACCATAAGTTGTGTCGTCGAAATCGGTGGTGTCATGAATCACGATGACATTGTGAATCATTGTAGGTGTTGTGAATCACGATGATGCCAAAGAAATCGGTGTTGTCAGATTCACAATTAAAAACCAATAAAATTAATTTGAAATATATGGTGCACGATGACCAATATGCCCTTTTATTAGATTCACCCCATATAATATTCAACTTAATTACAATTATGTCACATTGTTTCTTATTGGTTAATTCACAAAATAAAGTAATTTTATTGGTTCTTATCGTCCTCATTATTATCGTCCTCATTTTAAGTATATATTTTTTACCGGCTACCGGATGAGTATGTAAAACACAACCAATAAAACAAAATATTTAGGGACTTAATCGCTAAAACAAGTAAAGATAGTCCGTTTTTTTAATAAGACAAAAATAGTTAAGGGTCTTAAACATTCAGAAAAAAAAAAGTTTAGGGACTTAATCACAAAACTAAGAAAAGTTTATGGGGTTTTTTTTATATTAACCGATAACTATATAAAGTATCATATAATTCATATAAAAATACAAATCAGTTCTACGTATAATGCATACATACACAGAACCATCAAACACAACCCTTTAGGAACCAGAACCTCCGACGAACAGATAAACGTATTGTATGTAGAGTATCACATATTCTATGTAGAATATCGCGTACTCTACAAAGATTGTCATAGACGAGCTGAAACAGAAAAATAAGATTTCATTTAGACATTGCATCAAACACTTGGTGTGCAATTTATAGAAAAACACATATTTAAATAACAAAAACTTTCAAATATAAGTAAAAAATTGAAAACATAACACTTTGTTTTAACCCAGACCCGTTTCGACCCATGACCCAAACCCGTCCATTTTGCCAGGGCTATATCAAACAAAGGATCAAGTTTGTGGTGTTGGGTTTTGACTTGGAGCGAAGTCAACAATCATGATTCATTACTCCATACGTATTTAAGGTAAATATATGAAAATTCAAAGTAAACACTAGAAAAAATAGTATATTAAAAACAAAAAATAATAACCAAACTTGCTAGTCTTTGATTTGGTATCTTTTACCAAATTTCTAGTATTTGATTTGGCATCTTTTCTTTCTTCATTTGCACGTCCCTTCCCAGGCTAGTATGCTACACACATTTTTTTACTAGACAACTCAAAACCCCATACTCATCTCATCATCTCTTTTACCTTCTTATTCTCCTTTTCTTCAACCATGAAACTCAATATTAACAAGAAAATATGGAGTTGAAGTTTTTTCCAATAAATATTAAGGAACATAGAGCTTTGGGTCTTCTTTCCTTCTTCATGTTTCCTCTTCTTGTTTTAAGGTTTTAAAGAACAAAAGGTGAGTGTCCTAAACTTTCATGAGTTTGAATTTACGTACAAATTTATAAATGTTAAAGCAAAGGTCTTATAGTGTAATATATACTTTAGATTTGAGACTTGTTTGGGAGCTAAAAAAATAAAGTGTTAAAATGGGTATTCCTGTGTGTGTTTTATTTATGAACTAAATGGAAAGAAGATTAAATATGTTATACTTGTTATATATGAGTTTGATGATGTTTTAGTAAATGAATCTTAGAGTCATAAAACCATAAACTTTTAGGTGTTAAATATATTGTCAATCAATGTGTTTTGCTTGAAATTATGTTAGAAAAATTGTAACACCCTCTTTTGGCACACAAATAAAACAAGCATTCATACTATAAATGTCTGGCAAGAGATGTATATCTTAGTGATAATGAATTGTAATGCACTGCAAAAAAAAAAAAAAAAAAAAAAAAAAAAAAAAAAAAAAAAAAAAAAAAAAAAAAAAAAAAAAAAAAAAAAAAAAAAAAAAAAAAAAAACTCAATTATAAGAAATGACAATTGTATATCCCACGAATCATAAGGAGTTTGACAAGACAAATGCATAGTGGTAATCAAGGAATTCCTAAATAATAATGGCTAAGTATCTAATTGTGACATGTGTACTGATGTTGTAATATCAATTATACCGACTTGCTAAGATGATTAGTTAAACAATACATGAGATATGTAATAAGACGTGAAACATTATATGAATAAATATGAATATCTTGAACACTGATTAATATTCAAAATGTATTATCCAAGATGACATATTAGATGGAAAACATAAACTCGACTAGAGAAACAAATAATTAGGTAAGTACGATGATTTATTCAATAAGATCCAAAAGAGATTTACAATTGGGTATGCAATTATGCAAGAGTAAATCTAGGCTGATTAGAAAAAACTATGAGAGATACGATGACCAATGTGATAACTACTCTAAATTAACAGTAATTAGTTAAGAAAAAGATGGTCGGAGTAAGGAAATAACAATGTATGATACAATTTATAGATAAGTAAGCGACATGATAACTGGGATAGTTAAAAGTACAATAACATGCTAACTAGTGATTGTACGTATTGAAATGAACTCTTCCAAAGTAGATGGTAGTTAGCACCAAAAAGTAGTGGTCTTAGTAAAATATTTAAGGCAAAATAGAATTATAATGCATATTATACAATTTAATGATTAAACGGAAATACCAATAATGTAGATAAGCTCAATGTACACACATATATGAGTTTTGATTTAATTAAACTTTAATATAATAACATATAATATATCCTAATAATTATCTTTATTATTTAAATAATATATAATCATCTCTATGATTAAATATTCATTAAATAATATTCATTTCTTACGTATTATTTAATAATATACAAATGACAAGCTAATTGTTTATAATTATCTCTATTTATTTGTTTATAATTATCTAATAATTAGATGATAATACCAATTCATATAAATGCATATTTTTATTTATATATCCAATAATAAATAAAAGAGTAGATAATTATGTAATTATCATCCAATGACAATTAAATTGCTACAATATCTAATATTACACTTTTAGTCCATGTACTTTAATATATATTGACAATTAATCATCCAGTAATTAATTCAATTACTTCGTGCCATAAATAATGTTCAACATTATTTATTTATTTGTTCGATTGCATCTGCTCAGTTGTCCTGTGTGACCCTCAAATGTTTTACGAAATCAGTCATGATGCAGTAGTGATGTATGACACATCATACAGCTACACATATGATATCATCACATTTCACCAGAAAAGAATATTAAATAATATAATATGTCTATAAACTTTAAGTAATATTTATAAAGAAAAAAAATCTTAAATTATATCAATTAAAATTTATATAATAAAATTCCAAGTGACATTCTTTCGGTGCATCCTATTTTTATTTTTTCATAATTTTGTAATCATTTTAATCTAAACATTATATTATCAATATTTATTTATATATTAGATTTATATATATATTTCTTAACATCAATCTGTATCTGTATCTTATATATATACACTATCAATATATTTAATTAAAAAATATATTGTATGTTTATAAATTTCTTCAAATATAATAAAATTAATACGGGTGCACAAAAAACATTAAATATTAAAGAAGTGAATTTATAATAATACTAATAAAATCATATCTCATAACATTTTGTTTATTACAATAAAAAATATACACATAAACATTATGTATTATGTATAATTAAATTTCAAAATTATATCGATTAATATATATAAATTTAGAAATAATAAATTTAAAAAATGTTAAAAAGATAACTACTATTCATTCAAATTTAAAAAGATAGATAAATAATAACTATGACAAATAATCGTATTATCTTTGTATTTTTTATAAGGGTTAATATTGAAAAACCTCTACGGACTTTTATGCAATTATCGATTAAGTCACTATACTTCTTTTCCGAGTATTTAAGTCCCTAAACAAAGTTTGTCTTATTCAAAAATATATATTTTTAACCTGCTACCTGCTTAACAGATAAAACAATTAGTTACTCGAATAATTTATTATTATAAAAACCAACTTTCTTTTCCAATTTCCACGATTAAGTCACTGAACTTTCTTTTTTTCTTGTTTAGGTCATTGTACTATTTACCGGTTCGTGACCTGCTAAACAAGTCAAATATATAGTTTTAAATAAGACAAAAATTGTCTAGGGACTTAAAAACTCAGAAAAAAAGTATAGTGACTTAATCGATAAATTCGTGAAAGTTCGTAGGGTTTTTTCAATATTAGCCATTTTTATAATAATAAATCTTATGTGTTTTAATTTTAAATTTACATAACCAATTATTTATTATAAATTATCTACTGTTATACATGTGTTCATAAATTAGTACGTTGTATAAAATAATAGATGAAATAGAAATAATTTAGCAAAACCACCTGTTTAAATTGAAACCATAAAAATGACTTAATTGTTAAGTATTGAAATTCTTCGAAAGAGAACAATTCCCCCATTTTTATTACGTGTTAAAAAAAAAAATACAAAAATGAACTATTTGTCATCCATTAAAAAAATCTATTTAAAAAAATATTTTGTTGATCGACGAGAAAAAGAAAAGATATAATGGTGTTGGGGATTGGGGTGTTTTTGTTTAACCCAACGGTCAATTCAAACGGATATCAGTGCAACAAAAGAAAATGGGACACTCCCCCACCACCTCCGTACACCAACGGTCATGTTTCACCGATGGACCCCCACCACAACGGTCATATTAGGTCACCGTCAGATCTCCATCCAACGGCCCTCATCCATCCCTTTCCTCTGAGAAAAACAAAGAAAAAACCACACACCGGGCTTCTGATTTATATAAGAACAAACCAATATCTGTGCGTGATTTTTTGGGTATTGTTACTGTTGCGTAGCGGCGAGAGTGAGAGTGAGAGTGAGAGTGAGAGCGAGAGCGAGAGCGAGAGGGAGAGGGAGAGGGAAAGGAAACAAAACAAAAGGTTCTTGAAAATTAATAGAATTTCTTCATTCATATAGAGACATGTTAGGGTTTCAAGTAGAGAGGAATTTTGAAATTAAATCATTTTATTAATTGTTTGTGGGTAAAGATTAGAATGGAGTTGTTTAAGGCGTCTATTGGTGGAATGTGTGGTTCAAATTCTCAAAAAATTTTAAAGATTTGGGTTTGATGGACATGGTAAGGGTTTCTTCAAGTCATCATCATCACTTCAGAGTGTGTTCTTTCTCGGAAAAATTTCGGAATCTCATGATCATTTTGAGGTAATCGTTTAAGTTTTTCTTGCATCAAATTCTTTGATTCTTTTGAATTGCTCATACACATTCTTATTCTTTATTGCACATACATATACACTTGCACGTTTTTTTTTTCTTTCTAAATTAATTGTTTGATTTGTCATTGGATTCCATTTTTTAAAAAGATTCATACACACTCAACTCACTTTCTAAAATACTGTATTGAAAGCATTTGTAATTGATCGAATATTTTATATACCGAGCGAAAGTAAGAGCTTTGGAAGGGTTTGAAGAATGTTGGCTGGGTGTTCTTCTACATTGTTGTCCCCAAGGCATACTAAACCTTCTGCACAGTTTCAAGCTTGTCATTTCCCATCAATGAGCACACAAAGATTGGATTTGCCATGTAATACTAACTTCCCACGAAAAGATTCAACTCGATCACAGCCCGTTAGGCCCGTAAGCAGCCTCTCAGTTGATAACAATCCAATAGAAGCTAGAACCAGCAGCTGTTCGCTTAAGCACAATGTGGTGGAAAAAAGGAGTGAAATTTGGGAGAGCGGTAGCAAGGGATTGAAAAGACTTTACGATGATGAACAAGATGAGTCTTTTCGAGCTAAGAGGAAAAGGGGTTGTAATAAAGTCGAAGAATTTGGTGAGAATGAAGAGAATTTGAGTTTAGGTCAATTAGGTAGTGGGAATTTTTGGTTTAGCAAACAGGGTTTTGTTATTGATCCGGTTACATCGCTTCCGTTTTCATTGTCTACAGTTGAAGAAAAGGCATGTTTTGGTACGGGCACTGTGAGTTCACCACGATTAAGAGCCAGTCCGTGGAGTTTTGTGAATGAATTAGCAGATCTAGGTGAAAAGGGTGTTGCTTCAAGCAGCCATAGGCAGCGGGTCGTGAAGGAAACATCATCAGGGTCAGGATCAAGAAGCAGTAGTTCTCCAGAAAGTCATCAAAGTTTGGATCTTGTAGCACAGGAAGGAGGTTTGAATGGTGTCGGCGCCCCAAACCCGAATCAAAGTTCGGATCTTTTAGCAATTGGGAACGAAAACCATAATGAAGAAGTTGGATTTGAGCTTATAAGTTTGCTTTTAGCTTGTTTAGAAGCAATAGGGATGAAGAACATAGCTGCCATCAATCATTTCATCTCTAAGTTAGGCGAATTAGCATCTCCTAGAGGTGAATCTTCCATCTCCCGCCTTGCTGCTTATTACACAGAGGCTTTAGCTATAAGGGTTTCAAGAATCTGGCCAAATGTTTTCCAGATTTCTACTCCTCGTGAGGTTAATCAGGTCGAAGAAGAGAATGGCACAGCTTTGCGGCTCTTGAATCAAGCAACCCCCATCCCCAAATTTATTCATTTCACATCGAACGAGATTCTGCTAAGATCATTTCAAGGGAAAGACAAAGTTCACATCATAGATTTCGACATCAAGCAAGGCCTTCAATGGCCAAGCTTTTTCCAGAGTTTAGCTTCCAGGAACAACCCTCCGAGCCATGTCAGGATCACAGGTGTGGGAGAATCTAAACAGGATCTTATCGAGACAGGGGCTCGGCTTTCTGGTTTTGCTGAGGCCTTGAATCTTGAATTCGAATTTCATGCAGTTGTTGATAGATTAGAAGATGTGAGGCTGTGGATGCTTCATTGTAAAGAAGGAGAAACTGTGGCCGTGAATTGTGTCTTGCAGCTTCACAAAATGCTGTATGCTAACACTGGAGGTGCACTTAAGGATTTTTTGGGGCTTATTCGCAGCACAAACCCGAGCATTGTCTTGATGGCGGAGCAAGAATCCGAGCACAATGATGCAATGTTGGAAAAGAGAGTTTCAAACTCATTGAGGTACTATTCTGCAATCTTTGATTGTATCGACACTGTGTTTCCATTACAAAGCCATTCTCGTATCAAGATAGAGGAATCGTATGGACGTGAAATTAGGAACATAGTTGCATGTGAAGGGCTAGACAGATTTGAGAGGCATGTGGGGTTCGATCAGTGGTGGAAATCGATGACGGAGGTAGGCGGTTTCAGAAGTGTGGAGATCAGCGAGAGGGAGTTTGTTCAGAGCCAAATGATACTCAAAATGTTTGGTCCGGGTTCATTCAAAGTCGAAAAGCTGCAAAGGCAAGGTTCCACCGCTGGTCTTACCCTGAGCTGGTCCGATCAGCCGCTTTACACCATATCAGCATGGAGCGTGATGACGGATGATATGGCCGGAACTTCCTCCTCATACCAGCAGAATGCATGATGTCAGTCAAACAAACAACAAAGGAGAGTATGGGTTGGGTATAAATGTCATTTAACAATTCTTTGTAGGTGGTAAAAATGTCACTAAGATCGATCATTCTTTCATTCATTTGTTGCAGATAGAAATTTTTTGTAGTTCTACTTCTTTTGAGTCATTATTCAAATTATAATTCTTTGATTATGAAAATTGATTTATTTCTTTGTAATAAAAATAGTTGGACTTTGGAATTATGATATTAAATTACAATTTTCGTCCTTATGTAAATTAAGGTTAAGATCATTTTCACGTCAAAATTACAATTTCTATACATATTGTTGTCGTTTTGTTATGTTTTTAGTCATTTGACCATTCATTTTTTTAAAAATGATCATTTTGCCCTTTTAACATTGTTTCAGTTTTGGTCCCCAACTAATTAATTTCTTTTTTATATTATTTTGATTACCTTTTATCCTATTTATTTGATATTTAGTCTTTTTCTATTGTAACAATTTAACTAAAGTATTATTTTTATTTAATATGTTATCTTTTACTATTATTTTATCCTATTTATTTGATATTTAGTCATTGTGACCTATTTATTTTATACATTTCTAAATATATATGAATAGTAATTATTTTCTTATATTTTTTTAAACTTTTATTATATTATATTATAATTAATAAGTTGGTAGAGTATTAGATTTTGTTTGATTTAATTTGATTTGAATTTAAAAGTAGATTATATCAGATTTGGATAGATATAATTTAAATTTTTTTAATAATTTTAAAACATATAAACGTCACGTGTCGATTCATGGTGATGACACATGGCTTCACAAGAAACGAATATAGTTATTCTTTTATTAGTATTTATTATAGATTATAATTTATTTTCATATATATATATATATATATATATATATATATATATATATATAGACACACACATACATATATAGTATTTGTTTATTTTTTATCATTTAATTATTCAAATGTAACATTTAAATTTTTGTTCCTTTTGTTTTAATTATTAATTTTTACTTGTATGTTTATCGTTATTATTGGTGTTAACTTTTTTATATATTACTCTAATTATTTATTTAATATTATTATATGATATACCTAGTTCATTTTTTTTCAATTATGTATTGAAAATCCAAATCTTTCCCTATTCTTTTTTTTCATTTAAGAAAAATAAAAATTAGTTGTAGTTTTTTCGTTCAAAAAATCTAAAATCGAAATGATTCATTTCTTTTTTCCATTCAAAAAAAACAAAATAAAAAGATTACAAACCACTCAGATATTGTTTTTGGATCAAGTACACGATAAACCATTTCGATTTTAGTTTTTTTGATCAAAAAATAATGAACCATTATGATATTTGATTTTTTCAAACAACGATAACCATCCGGTATTAATTTTTTCATCAAAAAAATGACGAACCATTTTAATTTTAATTTGTTGATCAAAAGATGATGAACCATTATGATTTTTGATTTTTTCAAACAAAAAAACCATTCTGAATTTTAATTAAACGTAGATAAAAAATCAATACAATTTCAGCTGTTTCAATAAAAAACAACAAACCATTCGCAATTTAATTTTTTGATTAAAAAGCGACGAACCATTCCAATTCTTGATTTTTCAAACCGTTTAGAATTAAAAATTTTATTAAGTATTTGCAATGAGGAAACTACGAATCATTTTGAATATATTCTTTTTCCAATTAAAAAAAAACTTTAACATGTTATTTTTTTTTAAAAAAATTCAATGGAGAAAAGAAATAAATTATTTCGATTTTAGATTTTCCGAACGAAAAAAACTACAACTAGATTTTATTTTATTTTTCTTAAATGAAAAAAATGAACCAGATATATCATATAATAACCTTAAATAAATAATTATAGTAATATATAAAAAAAAAAGTTAACATTAATAATAACAATAAACATACAAATAAAAATTAATAATTAAAACAAAAAAATAAAAAATAAAAAATAAAATGCTACGTTTGGATAATTAAATTATAAAAAAGAAAGAAATACTAAATATATGTATGAAAATAAATTATAAGATAAAAAAATATAGAGAAATATAGAATAAAGAATAAAAAATACGCAAATTACATAAATGGGCCCTGAAAGTCAAAAGGACAAAAATGCCCCTAAGACTAACGGCTCAAGTTAACTTAGTTTCAGAGACTAAAATATTACAATTTTCAATTTTAGAGACTCGTGGTGTAATAAAATTCTTTCAGGGACTAAAACCGTAATATCATATAAACCACGGTGACCATTTATGTAATTTAGTCTAATAATAATAATAAAACATTTAATCATAATTTGTTAAACTAATATTTCAAATTTAAAACTAAAAATAAAAATTTAAGAAAAGGACCGGAGTGATTAAATTAAATAGTTGAGGGACCAAACTTGTAATCGAGAAATTGACAAAATCGTCATTTTTAAAAAGTTTAGAAACAAATGAACCATTTTTGTATGTGAAGAGTGATTTGAGGGACTATCACTTCAACTTTAGAAGTTGAAGGACCATTTCTGTAATTTTAAACAAACCACAATGATCAATTCTGTAATTACTCAAATATTTATTTCTTTTGGATTCTTGACACCAGAAAATGTGAATCTCTTTTATAAATTTGGGTAAATTACAAATTTCGTCCCTGTGGTTTATTAAAAATTATGTATCGGATCCTTTGACTTTAAAAATTACACTGACAGTTCTTGTGGTTGAGGTTTTGTTACAGATATGGTCTTTTGGTCATTTAAAATGACCATTTTACCCCTGCTTGTTTAATAATTATTATTAATATTGTTTTTATTGATATTTCTATTATTATTAAATAATAAACTAATCTAAAAAATTTAAAATACCAACAAAATTAATTTAATATAAAACACATAATTTTGAATAATAAAATATTAATAAAGACAAATGCATAATAATTATTATTAATTAAAAACTAAAAAATAACGTTTTGAGTTTATATTTTTACTTTAAAGAAAGTTAAACCATTCATAAATCAATAAAATAAATGTATACATTGTCAAAAAATATTAAAAACTTTTTTGACATTTTAAAATTTTTTACATAAATAACTTTTTAACACTTTCAATAAACGTTTAAAAATATTTTTATAGTTTAAACATTTCGAAAAAAAAAATTCAAAAACTTAAAATATTTTGAAAAACTTTAATAGTTTTGAAAAGTTTACAATTTTAAACCTTTTTTAAAAAGTTATTTTTTTGAATGTTTTTAGAAAAGTTATACAAAATTATCAAAAACCTAAAAAACTTCAAATCTTTTATTGTTCATCAAAATGTTTAAATTTTTTTTTGTTTTATTATTCATGAAAAAGTTTAATTTTTTCACAAAAAAATCAAAAAAGAAACCTAAAGTTAAAAGACTATTTTGTTTTTAGTTTTTAATTATCAAAATGATGAACTAACAATTTATATGTTTTCATAGATGTTTTAATCTTTATTAAAAATTATTTAATGTAAAATGGATAAAAAATGAATACTTAATAATAATAATTTATTTTATGATTTACAAAAGGTTTACATTTTATTTTAAAAATTCTAAACTCAAAACGTTATTTTTTTAGTTTTCAAATGATAATAAATTATTCGTACGTCTTTAAAAATATTTTATTATTTATTTTCATGTGTTCTACACTAAATTAATTTTAATGTTTTTTAAAATTATTTTGAATTATTTTATTATTTTATACTAATAGAAATAATAATAAAAACAACACTAATAATAATTATTAAAATAGCAAGGGTAAAATGGTCATTTTAAATAGCCAAAAGACCATATCCGTAACAAAACATCAACCACAAGGACTGTCAATGTAATTTTTAAAGTTAAAGGATTCAATCCATAATTTTTAATAAACCACAGGGACGAAATTTGTAATTTATCCTATAAATTTCAAGTGCGTTGAGGACTTACAAGGAATCAAGGATGTAGCCATGTAGGGGAGTTCCTCCAACTGTTTATCGAACTTCACTTATATGCAACATATATAATCGAATAACAAAACTAACAAAATCAAAAAGGACAAACTTTGTTCTATAATTATGTCTTGAAAAGCTAAGCACAATGTACAAAAAAGTGATATTCAAGCTATACTTGCTATGTTTCTAGAATTACCAGACGATGGTCAATCAATTTCTCATCCTTCCCCATCATATTACATAAACCATGTACGCATTGAAGCCAAAAATCATCTTGAAATGTTCCTATGTGAATCTGGTCGCCTTTGGCTTCTATTTTTCATCGCATCCTGCTTTGTTAATTCCACAAAATAAAAAACTATATCAATTAGTAAGTACTTCTTCAACAGTCTTGCATATGAAACGACAACGTTTGAGTATTTATTAACCATCTAACCCATGGGACTGATCCAGACGGAGTGAATGCAGCCCTCTGTGTTGATTCCACCAGAAGGAATGAAATGGATGGTAAAGAGAGGAAGAAGGAGAGGAATGGAATAGAATGGAAAGGATTAATTACCATTTCCATTCGTTTCTTTTCAGTTTCAGGAGGAAGAGAATCAGAGATTGAATCCAAAATCACTGATATTTTCATTCGTTCCCTCTTACAAAAATTGAAGAACACAATAGGCAAAATAGTTTCTTCCAATTCTATCATTTTCCTTCCTTAAGTTGAGTTGTGAAGCAAAAGTTTTGGTTGGGTTTTGGTATGGTCGTATGAAAGTACCCAAAAAAAACAAACTGAACCGAAAATTATATAAATATCTAAACTTCATTATATTGAATATTTAATCACTATCTTGAGGAATTCTTAGTGTTTTATTTCTTTAAATTGTTGGTTTTAGTTTCGCTTTATATTTTAGTAACAATTTTAATTGTTTTTGGTGTTGTTTCTGTACCATAAAATTTAGTTTGGACTTTGGTTTTAAAGGAAAACCGAATCAAACAGCCTTTTACTCACCTCTACGTGTTTTATTGGATTCAAAATCTAAATTTATACAAGCTTGGCATACCAAACCCTTCAACGTAAATTAGTGATTCAATTTAAATGATTTCATCATCCTCATAGCCAATTTGGTCGGATCGATGTAAATGAACCCTCATTTGCATAGTTGGGTCACCTCCTTCTATGTTAGATTCTCCACTAATTCAGTTTCAGAAGCCTGTGTACTATGAAGAAAGAAATATGGAATCAAATAGCGAAATTACCTTTTCTAAAGTGCTCTTAGATACCCCTTCTGTCCGATAAAAACTTGGCATCGGTTTTGCTTTAAAAGTTAGGTTCTGCCTAACCTTTTTCACCTCAGCATCTTTTTTTACTTCCTAAGTCCATGAACCAGTGATCAGTTAATATAAAGTGGAGCCTGTGGTATTATTATTTGGAATTTTACGTACCCTTGCTGCTGTTGAACTAAGTTGACTTCTTTCTGCCTCTCTAGCATTTGACTTTTCCTCCAACTTCTTCAAGAACTGTATCAAGGTAAAGAAATCTTTTTAATGTGTTGTTGGAACCCAAATCTCATGCCTTTAAGGCAACACAGTTACACAGATACCTCTTTTCTTCTTTCCGCTCTTTCATTACTCTTCAAAACTACCGAAGTCGGTAGCAGTCTTTCATCCACACCAACTCCTTCTAGAGACCTGTCTCAGATATAGGCTTTTAGTTTCAGGCATCAAACATGATTTCCATGTCAAGAGATTGATCAATTCAACATTTAGAGTCGGTGAACTTCCATGGAGGAATCAGGGATTGACAAAAAAGACTGACTTTCAACAACCATTGGAATGGAAATATAAATAAAAACAAACGATGTTTCTTACCCAGATGATACAGATTTCCACATTGGTCCTAATCGACCTCTTGAAGGGTTGATTTTCTCTGATGCCGCCTTCCTCGATCTACATCAGTTCAATTTAAACCATCCATAGGTAACGAGGTGAGCTTTTAATTTTAAACAAGGTCATATTTGCATAAGGAAACCAATAATAAGATTGTACCGTTCATTTTCTTTCTGCAAAGCCATGGAAGTCGAAGCCTTCGGTATTGGTAGCTGCCAAAGGAGAATGCATACAAATCATCTTTTTAAACCTGATGGTAAGTAAACATCGTTTGGCATATTGAAACTACCTGTTTGGGTGGTGGTAATTGGTTAACTCTGTTTTGAAATGTCTTGAATGCTCGTTTAATAATGTCCTTGTCTCCCATTTGCTCCATGAATAGAGATCGTCTTCTTGACGAGGTAACAGAAGAAGCCGTGTCAGAATTTACAGAACTCATACTGATGGATAAATGGAGCGAAGTCAGAGCAATCTTTCTGTTTTCCGATAGCGAAAGATTCTTGCTGGCATTTGCCTTCTTTGATGAGGACTTAGCGGCAGGTATTGGTGCAGGATTTGCTTTTGGTCTTGATAATCTAGTGGCTGGAGGCATTTCCAGTGATTTAGGTACAAGTGAAGCTGGTTTTTTCTTCATTCCTAGGATATTATTCTTCTCCACTTTGGTTGGATTTACCTAATTAAATGCCCAATAAGGAACAAAGTTAATATTGCAACAGAAGATTTCAGTTTCCCTAGTGGTAGTGGATGAGATGGACTCACCTTTTTTTGAGCTTTGGGTCTAGGAATCTCTGGCTCTGGCTGGCTTACTTTGACATCATTCACCAAAACAGCTTCTTCTTCTACTAGCTTATCAGCATTATAGGGGTTGAGGGATTGGCAAGAAGGTAACAACAGATGCTGCTGAGATGCACAAGCATTGGTCGCTTGCATCGATTCATCTCCAAACATTGTTGCATCTTTAACTGAAGTAGCAGCTTCTGACGGATCGTTATCTGGTTTCTCGTCGTCCACCACCGAAGTAGTATCATCAGCTTCCTCCTCGTTAACACTGACACATGATGCCTTGCTTTCTTCTTCTTTAAATTGTTGGAAACTGTCATCTGTTTCTGCCTTTTCTTGTTCCAGCAGCTCGGCCTCCGCTTTCATAGCTGCGATTTTCTTGTAATGAGCTTCGAAAAAGGCCTTCTTTTGAGCTACAGATCCGGGAGTAGAGCATTTCCCTACTTCCTCCAAGTATTTATTGGGCGAAGAAAACGTAGACCATTTCTCCCAAGAAAGTGCATCATTCTCGTACTTACCAAACGAAACCGACACTCCCATCTGCAAATCCAAACATCATCACAATTACCACAACCAAAAAACAACACATTGTTACCAACTGATGAAACAAAAATCTGACAATCAAGTTATGAAGGAACCCTAGCTTGTACCTTGTTTTCCATGTCTTGTGCTTTGTCCACCATAGATTCACCCATCCAAATCCTTAAAGATAAGTCCAAGAAACAGTATGAGAGCTTCAGATAGAAGCATAAGCATGGGATGGATATTAATCAATGAGAGAGAAACGGAGACCTAGAATGAGTAAGACTAAAAACACCCCAACTTTCCGAGAAATTATCACAATAGAGACAACAAGAAGGCTAGAAAAACTGAATCAAACAAGATAGATGCATGTGGGGTGTTTTTCCCTTCTTTTTATTATATATAAAAATATTCATATTTATCCAACAGTTTTTGTAACGTTAGCAAAAATACTTGTCCTTTTTCTGATCCCAACCTAATCATGATCCCAAAAAGAAACCCATGAAAGGCAAACATAGGAGATGCAAATTATATCCAGAACATCATAAAACATGCTTTATCTTTTTTACTTCCAACAAAGCAACTCAAAAAGAAAAACACAAAAACTAAGTGGTAAAGGAAGGCATTTTTTCAAACAACTGGTGGGTGGGTTTTGGAAAAAGATTCACCTTTTTATGATAATTTACACAAAAATTAACCTTTTTTTCTGTACATAAAAAGTTTTGCGTTTTCTGATATGTAATAGAAACAAACAGAATCGAAGATATAAATACTCTTGTTCTTGACTACAAGTTCCTAATTTTGACCCACTTAGAAAAGATAACTTTAATGTCAGATCAGATCAACCATTAAAGTAGCGGGTATGTGGGGCTAGGACGGGGACATGTGACAGATCTCCTTCCCAGATGAATTATTGAACCAATTTTAATACCTAGTAATAATGAATTGTTAATAAATTAACATTTAACAGGGGGTAGATATGGAAGTCAATACAATCTATTCACCACAACAAAGGTGTTTAATTTTGCGTTATAAACGATACGTGGTAAGTTTGATGAGATGGGTAAGGTTAGGTAGGGTGGGTAGGTGGGGTCGTGTCGGGTCGACATGATAGATATGATGAAATGTTTAGGAATGATGGAATGAAAAATAAATTCCTTTAATTTTATCATGAAATCTACATTTTTTGAAAAAGTGAGGATTATTTTAAAATATGGAATCACCATTCAATTATAATCCTTTTAACTACCAAACAAAACATCATAATGAAAAATCTATTCCTTTTCCATCAGATTCTGTTAGATTACGCGAATCAAACGCCCCCATAATGCACTATATATATAGGGGTTCAATGAAAAACCAATATTTATCGAAAAACCTCCATGCATCACATTCTCGCGTGATGCGGGGTTCAATGGAAAACTCTCATGCATCAAGAAATCTTGGATTACCAACATGCACCACAAGGAGACCTCAATGCATCATAGGGGTCATTAAAGGTAATATTGAAAATCTTAAGTCATGTATTTAATTTTCAATATATAAAAAAAATAACATGATTTTAGAAAATTCCTACAATTATGGTTATTCCAAATTTATGTTGAGGAAGTTACATGTATTCAAAAGTTTCAAAAACCTTAAACCATTATGGTTATTTCATCTTTTTCAATGGTCTCCGCCACGTTCGGTGTAACACCCCAAATAATTAAGAGGTAATTATATTCCTAATAATGTTGAATTAATATAAGTATGGGATTATTTATTATTAATTGGAAATAATAATAATATTGACTAGAGAGGTAACTAACTTTATTGAGACTTATAAGATAGACAGAATGTGTAATGTGGTGTTTGAATCCATTTAGTATAAATATATCAAAACTACCCATTTAGACATTGAATTATTAAATAAATGCAAATTGTAGTAATGTGGATTGTAATTTAGGAAATGAAAGATTGAGTTGGAGGGGTATGTATTGCAAATAGGTGATAGTTGAAGGGTTGGGGTGGCCAAAGGCCAAACCCCTACCCCTTTTTTTCTTCATAAAACCGTCCAACACACACACACACAATGGTGTGTGTGTGTTCTTGTTCTTTTAAGAGAAAGAGAGAAAGGAGAGTAGAGGTGTGGATAGATTTTGAAGATTGAAGTGTTTTGAAGCTAAAATCTTGCTCATTTCGTTGATTATAGAATGTATAAACACCTTCTTTGTTCTTCTTCTTCATTTACTTTCATTTCCTCCATTTTTGGAGATGAAACCCTAAATGGGTTTATGTTGAAATATTTATTAAAGGCTACAATCTTTTAGTATGTTGTTATATGATCAAAATGGAGCCATAATATGTAATTACATTGGTGGTTTGAGTTAGTTTTGGTTGGAACCCAATCTAGGGCTCAAATGAGCTTTAATGGGTTATGGATTTGAGTTGTATGTTTTAGTAAGTGAACGATGTTCAATATTGAATCATATATGTTGATATGTTGATATGGAATCAAAATGGAATTAAGTAGAAGCTCATATGGAGCTTTGAAGAGGTGATTTGGGTTTTAACCCACTTATTAACTCAAAAGAGTTCTTATGGACTAATTGGCAATCTTTTATGATTTAAATGTGTGAAAGGGTATAAAATGGTCTAAATATGTTAGATTAATGATTCCATGTATTGGTTGGGGTTAAACTCGGGCAAAGGCTCAAGATTGGTGTTTGGAGCCAAAACTGCACGCGCAAGTGTTCGGTGAAATGCCACAATGAGTTCTTAACCATTGTTGGGTTGAATTGAATGATTAAATATAAATTGAATGTCTAAACATAGCCCAAATATGTTATTTATATCAATGGAATTAAATAGAAGCTAGTAGGAACTCATTTGAAGTTTGAAAGCTTGGTTTGGGTTTTGGTCATTTAGAACTCATTTGGAGTTCGTATGAACTCCATGAAGTAATAGCATGCTATGTTATAGTATAATATGTTGGAAAGTGTTCAATTGTGTTATTAAAGTGTTTGCATGAGTTGGGAAACACAAAGTATGTGCAAGAACTCAATTTGGTGTTTTAAGTCGAAACCGCACGCCAAGTGTTCGGTGAAATGCCCCAATGAGTTCCTAATCATTGTCGAGATGAATTAAATATTTGAATATATTATGAATACCTAATAATAGCCTAAATATGTCAAATATTGCTATGGAATTGATTATAATTGAAAATGAGCTCAAATGGAGCTTAGTGTTGTCGGTTGGAGCTTTCGGTCATTTTCGGACTCGTTCGGAGTCCGTATGAGCTCCATGGAATCAAGGAAGGTTATGAAATCATTCTAATATGTTTGTAGGTGTCTAATTGACCTTAATATGCTATAAATATTGTTAGTAAAGTCGCTTCAAAGTTACAAAATCAGTTACGAAGGTTTTAGGGACTTTGGTGAGCATTGGGGGCTTGAATGGTGCAGTTGGACCAGACCAGAAGCCTGGTCGCGGCGCTACCCTCCCCTGGGTCGCGCCATGACCACCTTGCTGCCCCAAAATTGTGTTTTGGTTGGTCGGGGGTCGGTGTTTGGGTCTTATTCGTTCGTTGCACCTCTAAATTAAGTGTTTTAAGGGTTTGAGGGCCTTTGATCCATTCCGGAACTCCTAAGGCCTCATATGAACTTAGTACTTTCGGTTTGATAACCCAATACCCTTAGCCCACTCTTAGGGGCTTATCTTGTGTTCGGGGGCTTACGTGTACGCGTTATGAATGCTTCTAGGTGAATTGACTCGAAAGGAGTTTGATTGCAAGCTTTAGCCATTCTCCGGGCTATTGTGGCTTTATTGGAAGGCTTTGGAATCTTCTTAACCAATCACTGTGAGTTCTAGGACTAATGTAGATGAATGATTACATGTTAATTGTTGTTTATGCATTTGTTGATGACATGCTACTTGATCATGCATATTCACATGTTATAGATGGATTCATTGTAGCCTTATTGAACATGTTGTCATGCATCATGAATTGAAGATGAATTGCCATGCTAGTTGATATTGTTGTGGATTGGTTTGTGGTGCATCTCATATAGTATGCTTAACTACTTATTTGTATGGATAACAATGATTGGAAGATGGCAATTCGTGTTGGCTAACCTAGTAGGTTGGACTATTCACTTTTGTGATTGATTAATAATAGCTGGGATATATGCATGGTCCTTTAAGTTGTATATTGGGTCGCATTCGTGGAAATCTAATTGATTATGATTTGGCATAAAGGACTATTCAACCGGTAGGCTTATTAGTAATGTTAAACGACCCCGTTGATATGTTAGAACCATTGTTGTGGAATGATTAGTAGAACCACATAGATGGTTTCTTTAATTGGTCTTATGGACCATTATAGACTCTCATGAGTCATATTGAACCCTAAATTGTTGTGGAATGCGTTTTGGACCCCTTTGGATATCCATGAAATATTGCTGGCCCCTTTGGATGCCAGATGCCGACATACTTGCACCGTCGGAAGTCCCGTACTTGCTAGGGACAGTCCCGTACTTGCTAGGGACAGCCTCGTACTTGCTAGAGGCAATACCACTCCCGACTTTGACAGGGAACCCTAGACGACCATGGGGTATGTGGTATTTGGATTTGGATGGGATTATCTCGTGTGAGGACAGCAACGGGCCGCCTGCGGGCGATGATTTTGACACGTTGGGCTGCAAGCATGAGTTATATCCTAGTGGCGGTGTTGACATCATGTGAGGACGGCAACGGGCCGCCTTCGTGGCGATGATTATGACACGTTGGGCCGCAAGCATGTTTGTTCACACCTTTGAATTGGAGTTATTAGTAGTACGTACTGTGGTAATGTAACGTGCCGATTTGGTAAGGCATCTTTGCAAAAGCGTTACAACGTGCTACTATGACACGCGTTGGAATCCCCACTTTGGCTCGACTATGTCTAGCGGTGTAGTGGATTCCAAGAGTTGAGTTGGTCCTCACATTGACTCGGCTAGGCCGGGCGGTGACGGTGGAATATGTGACATTGGTAAATATCGTGAATGCTAATAGTCCTTAGTGAGATGAGTCATCTTGTTGAGAATTCGAATAGGTAAATAATTGGTGTGGGACACCGATAGTCCTCAACGAGGATGAGGTGATCCCATTCTATCTTGGCATTGGCCATCCTTGGCCCCTATATCTTTAGTTGATTGAAATTATGTGTTGGATATACATGGTTAGCATGTTAATTGTTATTTATATTAATCCTGGAATTCACTAAACAACTTTTGTTGTTTACCCCTTTAGTTGTTAACCTTTTGCAGGTTTGAGTTATCGAGCGGGAAGAGTATATTCTTCCTCGTTATTCAAAGTGTAGACTCGAGACTAACGGTATGCTTTGGTGATTGTGTTGGGTTTGGGTTAGTCGACCTCTTGGCCTTGACTATTCGTTTGCAGGATCATGACCTGTAACCTTGTAGATTCAATAGTTGTTTATTCGGATGCATCACTTATGATGCATTAATTGTAAAAGTTTTAATTCTACCCTAATTCCGCAAGTATTGATGTATAAATTATTGTTAATTACACTAAAATATGTATTATTGTTGTATGGGTGTTTCATTCGGTTTTCTTTTTGGGCCTCCACCATCATACGACTTTCTTTTCCGGCCTCCGCCACCGTTCGGGCTCCATTGCATAGAGGTTTTCCGGCCTTCACCACTGTCTGGCCTCCATCACAACCATCATGTAAGAGTTTTTTCACGAATATCTCGATTTTCAATATAATGATTTTGATTTATTCAAAGTGTTTCAATTGAAAAATGATGTATATTGATGATGCAGCAGTGTGAAACACTATTGACGATGTAACAGTGATTATATTTTGCATAGAACTGATTGACGATGCATATATAGTGTATTATCAATTTAATATGGAATTCTTTTTAGTGAATCTAATGCATCTTTTTGTATAACAATGATATTAATGATTCATTTGAGATTTTGGTTTGCATAATAGTGATTGATGATGCAGGAGCGATTTTTATTTGCATAAGATTGATATTTGAAGGAGTGCATCGTGATTTTAAAGTAACGGGGTAGCGATTTTGGTTTACATGAGTTAATATTGAAAATGAAAATGATGATTTGAAGACATTGCATCGTCTTTTTGTGGAGTAGATAATCATCATTTTGATGGAGTTCATCGTCATTTTTGTTGAGTGTCGGGTGCATCATCGTTTATGATTTAATGTTAAACTAGAAGATGATGATGAAGATTTGATGGGGAGTAGATGTATTTTTTTTTTAAAAATAATGTAGATAATTTTTAAATTTAGAAATGTGTATTAATTATGAAATATTTAAATTTATATATAAATATAAATATATCAAAATTTCAAATTTAAAAATATTATGTGATGAAAATACCCTTGTGCGTTTTTTTTTAATGTACCATGATGCGTTAATCTAAAATTGCATATACATCTAATCCAAGGGCTACGATTGGTTTTCCAAGGTAATCCGATACATAGAGGTTTCCATTGAACCCACCCCTATATATATATATATATATATATATATATATATATATATATATATATATATATATATATATATATATATATATATATATATATATATATTAAAGATCAATGAGGTACTATATTAAATGAACATGTTCAATACGATAAAATGTTTAATTTTATGCAATTTTGCAATATACACATGTTCAAATTTATATTATTATTGATTAGTTTACATCATTTACATATTTATTATGATAATATGTTCCATTTCATACAAAATAGCAAGATGCATATGTTCGAAAGTGTAATATGTATCAACATGTGGATATTGCATTATTGCATGAAATTAAACGTTCAAAGATTTTTAGCATAATGAATATACAGATGATGTAAACTATTTAATCATAATGAAATTTTGAACATATAATATTACATTTTTGCATTAAATTTATTATTTTATCGTAAGGAACATGTTCATTTAATACGGTACTTTAGTACCCTAGTCTAAAATGGTACTCCATGGATCTCAACCATATTATATGTATGTGTGTATGTATGTAAGTGTGTGTGTGCGTGTGTGTGTACGTGTGTGTATATATATAGAATATAGCCATGTTATTTATTTTTATTGGTTTGGTTACTCAGTGTTCACTTATGTTGTTCGGGCGGATTAAACGAGTTTCAGGTTATTCGGGTATGAGGGTATATGTTAACTACCCGAACCAAATAAGAGAACGGGTTAATCAAGTTTGGGTTAAATGGGTATCGGCTTATTCGGTTTGGGTTAAATGGGTTAATCGGTTTTAGTATAACAATATAATCCTCTATAAAATGGTTTAAATGAGTTGGGCAAAATGGGTAGAACGGGTTAAGTGGGTTAAAAAGTTTAAAACTAAGTATTTAAATATTTATATTCAATATATGGGGAACCGTGGGAGAGTCGAAAAGAGACGTGTTTTTGGTTTGCTTTAAATAAAAACCTACATCTTTACTGCAGTAGACGCAAGATGCCAAGATGAGATGATATATTATTATTATTAAATTTTTTAATTATTGATATATGGGTTATTCGGGTATTCTGAATTTTTTGCTTCCCACCCGATAACCGAACTGAAAAACTTATTCGGTAACCATTTAACCCGATTAACAAATACGAAAACCGAATAATCCGGCTCATTTAACCTGAATAAGGTTCCGTTCGTGTGATTTTTTCGGGTTCGGTTATTTGCACAACCCTACTTGTTATATCCGGTTTTAGAAGGAGAAAGAAGTTACAGAAAGAAGGAAGAGACTCGTCAGGCTTCATGCATCTCCGTCTTCCTCTTTCACTCTTTCGGGAGCACAGTCCTCCCCTCCCCCTTTTTTTCTCCAAAGCGTCACTGCCGATAATCTTTGAAAATCGATTGATCTGCAAACAATTTTGTAGGTCTATGTTCGGTTAAGGGATTCGTAGACCTCTCTGAAGATCGATCTATAGACCTTTTAAAGATCTCAAAACCATGCTTGGAAATTGATTCATGTACCTCTCTGAAGATCTCGAAACCAATCGATTGAAGATTTAGAAACCATCGATCTAGAAATCAATTTGTTCCTATCGATTTGATTTTTGGATCGAGTTCTATTCGAAAATTATTAGAACTGTTCAAGGAATTGTTAAGCTTTTTATTCGTTTGAAGACAAAGCTTCTGGATCTGTTCGAGTAACCAGTTAAATTAAGCTTATGCATCTGTTCGAAGACGAAACTTCGTGATCTGTTCATGATATCCTTGAGAAGCCATTGAAGCCCTCTCCTTTTGGATTTGAACGACCTAAAACGAAAATAGGTTTGATTTTATAGTTTATACGCAGTTAGGGCTTCTTGGATCTATTCTTGTTTATGTTATCAATCATATTGGGTTTCTTAATAATGGACTGGTTAATAGTATTGTTATTGTTCTTTGAGTTATCAGATTGTGTTTATTGAGAGTATAAACTATGAACTCATACGAATACGATTATGGAATGGATTCGAACGGCCTAAACAATTGAAGATGAAGCTCTTCTTGGAGTTCTCATTTCCAATCTCTACTCCCATTCAAATCGGGTATTGAATTCTCATCATCGTCCTCATCTCCATCGGGTATCCAGAATCTCCGGTGGAAAATCAGATTTTGTAATATTCTACCATATTGACAAGTTTATGATATGAATTATAGCTTTAAAAACATAAGTAAATTTTAAAACAAATCATCTTGACATTTTTTTTTTGTTATAAAAGTAGATAACTACTAATTTATTGTAAAATTAAAATAAAAAAAAGTATGTAAATAGCTTATAAAATATATAAATGTAAAAATAAGATAACATAAGATGATTTAGCAATATAAAAATTATAAATGGATTATCAAATATTCATATAAATTACAGTGAATAATTCATATCATAAAATCAAATAAACATAATAACTTATATTGTGATATTAAATGGGATTGGGATCAAGGACTAGAGTGTTGAGTTTTAACTGTCCTTATCCCCGATCAAGCCGGGTCGAGTTTTGAAATCCCCATTGGAGATGAGTTTTAAATGAACATGTTTATTTTGTCGTAATGAATATGAAAATGATGTGAATTAGACAATCACAATACAGTTTTGACATATGCATATAACATTTTTGCATTAAATTTACAATTTTGACATATTCATATTACATTTTGCATTAAATTTAACATTTTATCGTAATAAACATGTTTATTTAATATGGTACTTCGGTTGCCCAGTCTAATATAGTTTTTCATGAAACTTAACCATACATACATACATACATACATATACAAGGATGAGATCATTGCAGAACCTAAATTTAATGTAGAACTGTAGTACCAATATCGTTCATTGATTAGATAAATCTGATGGTCTTGAATAAAAGAATTAAAGAAGTAAAAAATGAAAAGATTGACAATAGCAAAAAGATTGACAATAGCAAAATAAATATCTTATTCCTTTAAATTAAAATAAATTAATATGATTAATTTTTAAAATAAAAAAAACGTTACCATAAAAATGAAAATTTTATACTGTTTAAAACGAGGTCAGTATATCATTCAATGTCGAATTAACACTTTATATCGTATATTCAACGTTGAAGTAATACTATATATCATATATTCAACACTGCATATACATTCAACATTAAACGAATCAAAATAATTGTCAAATTTAGTTTTCAAACTTGGTGGACTACCCTTAATTTAACGAGAAGGTCATGATATTTTTTTCGAAAAAAATTTACGTGTTTATTTTTCGTAAAAACAAATTTACCAAGACGACCATTCAATATATATATATATATCAAGATCACTCAATGTCGAATTACAGTTTATATCACACATTCAACGTCGAAGTAATACTATATATATCATTTATGCAACACTGCATATACATTCAATATTAAAATAGACGAAATAATGGTCAAAATTATTATTCGAATTTGGTGGGTTACCCTTAATTTATCATCTTATCCCTAATGTTATATTATAATTCTATATGTATAGATTGGTTCTATAAATCTGCACTAAATTAAGGTTCTACAACGATCTCAACACACACACACTCTTTATAGGTGAACATCGAAGAAATTCGATAGTTCTGAATATCCAAATCCAAAGAATATCCCAATTTCTAAGAATTTTTAGAACTAATTTTCAGGTAGCGTTTGGTTCATGAAACGAATTCGAAAGAATTGAAACCCAAATTTTAGTTGTTAATACGTTTGGTGATGAGTGATAAAGATAGTAGGTTGGAAAGAATTATGAACTAAGTAAGTAGGTTGGAATCTAATTATGAATGTTTTGGAAGACATTTCAAATTTCTATAAACAAAGAATTTGATTACAAATAAATACAATTTAACTCTTTACGATACCTCATTGATTTTGAATCAGGTTTATCAACATATCCATAAATTTCCAACATACCTAGCGTATCCGGTTGTGACTCGTTATTCACATGTGTTTTGTTTTTGCTTATACATCTATTAAAAAAACATTATAAGACTTTTTATCAAAAAGAGCAACAATTAAAAAAATAAATATTGTGAATATTAAAAATTAATCATGTGAATGATATAAATGATCATTCACATAAATGTGCATGCACATCACATAATTTTTAACGACGTAAAAAGTGTGAATGTATGTGAATTCATACATCATGTGTATAACTTTAATTTAAACATGATTATTAAAAAAAATTTAAAAAAAATGTTTTTTAAGGGTGGTACATTCGGGTACTCTTGATTTCGATAGTGACTTTTTTAAACCTGACTATATATATAGTGTTTGGATCATTGCAGAACCTAAATTTGATGCATGTGTGTGTGTGAATAGACTTAAGATCAAAGGAGAAGCTAAATATATTTTGAGAAGTGTGAAAACATGTGATTCATTTTTTTTACATGTCAATTCACCATTTTTTGAATATATAAATGATGAATCATAAATTCCAGATTAAGTCTGTTAACAATTCATTACTTTTTTATATTGATCGATTACTTTTTGAATTAATAAATGATGATTCACAAAAGTAGAATAAGTGAATCAATTTACAAAATTAGTGAATCAATATACAAAATAATGTTTCTCACACTTTTTAAGATACATTTAACTTCTCATGATAACCTAAACCTATATGCACGCACACACATACATACATACACATGCATAGACACACACACACACATATAAGTATACAAGACCGGTCTTGACTATTTAAATAAAGCCTAAGATAATATGATATATTTCATATACAAATATTCGGTTTTGAATACCCGTTGACATTTGAACATGATTTTTTTAGTTGGAACTAGTTCTCTAGGTAACAAGATTGGTTTTTATTTTGCGTTAATTACATCAAAAGGTAATCTATTGTCACTGTTTTTTCAATTCGGGTAACATACTAAATTTTTTTCTATTTGAGGTAAAATACTTTCAAATCAAGTCAATTAAGGTAACCGTATCGGATTGAAATGTTAAATTTACTGATATGACAATTACTTTATCCAGTCATCAGTTTTTTAATTTTTAATATTGCTTAATTATTTTGAAATTTGCTCAAAATAACAAGGTATTATCAAAAAGTACTTTTAAGTTGCATAAAATAGTGCACATCATATAACAGTTAAACAGTCATTTCTGTATAAAGAAATGCTGACCGGACAAATAAATTGCAACGTCAGTAATTTTTACCTATCAATCCGATATGGTTACCTTGATTGACTTGATTTGAAAATATGTTACCGTAATTAGAAAAAAAAATTAGTATGTCACCCAAATTGAAAAAACTTGTTACCATTTGACGCAATTAACCCGTTTATTTTCTATAAGATTAGAACTGAAATTTTTTTTATTGCTATATAGACCCATTATGTTTAGTTTCTTTTTACTTTTTCATTATTGGTTGTTTTTATATATAATAATGAAATTGGTTGCTATAAAATGTAAAAAAAAAAAGGTAAAAATATTTTTTTTTACTAGAATAACGTAAGTAAAAGTAATGTGAGATGAAAACAAGTGAGAACAACTATGAAAAAAAAAAAAACTTAGATAGTTTTAATAGTTTGTTATCTAAAAATAACAAAAAGCTTATATAACACATTCAATAATCACAATATCACTTTAGTAGAACATTTCAAGCACCATTAGATCTTACGATTTTGATCTTCCCAGTCTTGAAAACAACAACTTGACGAGATTTTAATCCGAACATTTTTAGATGATAATCAATAGGGCGCTTCAAGGGCCTACACAAAACAATGATTTTTGTTTTGACTTCAAGGGTAAATTACATGATCTTATGACCCTATAAAAAAGGGCCCCTACAATATTTTCCACTAAATTTAAGGTCAAAAATTCCAATCATACCCTCCTTAACTTGCCTTGTATTTTTTCTAATTTAATGCTCAAAAGTTACTCCATCTCCACTTCCAAATTTAGATATATCCATTCAAACCCCTACCATTAAATATCAATCTCAAAATCCAATAGAGTTGCACATCCAACAAAATTGCACAATCATGAGAGCATGTCATGTGTTGTTTTATTTCTTTCTCATCTTCATGGATCAGGTGAAATCAGATCCTGATCCACTTCAAGATTATTGCATAGCAGAAACAAAGAATGCACAAGCTCTTTTTATTAATGGGGCTCCTTGCATAAACCCTGTCAATGCTGCACCTTCTCATTTTACCACAAGTGCATTATCTAAACCTGGTAATACAACATCCAATCCTTTAGGGTTTAATGTTACACTAACAAACATCCGGAATCTTCCTGGTATGAACACCCTTGGGTTAACAATGGCTCGAGTTGATATAGCTGGAAATGGCCTCGTGCCACCTCACACGCATCCACGTGCCTCAGAAGTAACCATTCTCATTAGAGGCTCGCTTTTAGTGGGATTTGTCGACACCACAAACCGTCTTTTCACGCAACAATTGCGCGAGGGTGATTCTTTTGTTTTCCCCAAAGGTTTAATACACTTTTTGTACAATCTTGATTCTAAAGCTCCAGCTTTGACCATTTCAGGGCTTAGTAGCCAAAACCCTGGTGCACAACTTGCATCGGCTGCTACATTCACTACAAAACCGAACATTCCTGATGAAATCTTAAAAAAAGCTTTTCAGATTAATGGTCAAGATGTGTCAAGGATACGAAAAAATTTAGGTGGTTAATGTATAAACCTATATTTTTATTTGGAAAACAATAAATTAAATATTTCATCCTGTTATATTTTGCATTTTAATTAAAAAAAAAAAGAAGAACATTTTTTTAGTTTTTAGTAAATCAGCATATGTGATGTGATGTAGCATTGTGATGTTTATCTGTATTTCCTTTTTAAGTTTCTTTTATGGCTAGTTTTACTTTTCTAGAAATACATTTGATTTATTTCTCTAGTATATTGCAAGTAGTTTTTTATTTTTGAATGCTTTATTTTGTAATATTTGTATAATTAAATGATATAAATTTTGTTCTATTTTGTCTGTATTATGATTTTAAATTTTATTTTGTTATTTTTAAATAAATAAATTTCTATAAAAAATTATTATTATTACATGAATATTTATTATATATTATATATACATACTAGTCATGACGACCCGTGCGATTCACCGGGCTGAATGAGTTTTTAACTAAAATATTATGTAAAGATTAGATCCGTACGATTGTTATAATATTACTAAATTAAATAAATAAATGATTTTGTAGCTACTTCTGGGATTAAATAAAGGGAAAATGACTTCAAATAGCTCTGAACTTTCGACTTTGTACACATTTATGTAGCGAACTTTATTTGTGCACATTTGGTAGTCAAAGTTTCAAAATTGTTCCAAATTGGTAGTTGACGTACCTTTTAACCGGTTGCTTTCGGTTTCGATTCCTACGTGGACAATTTTTTAATGACCTGGTTACCCGTTTTCTTATTGTACCCGGTTTTATCTACGTGGCAACCCGTTTTTTAAAATCACCTAGTTCATTTTTCATACGATCGATCCAACTTACGTTCTTAGGGCTCGTTCGTACGTACAGGGTTTAGGGTGATTGATTAGGCTCTAATACACTCATAATTGAAGAACGAGCCCTAAGAACGTAAGTTGGATCGATCGTAAGAAATATGATCCGGGTTTATAACCAGGTGACTTTAAAAAAGCGGGCTGCCACGTAGATAAAACCGGGTATAATATAAAATCGGACGGCCACGTCATTATAAAATTGTCCACGTATGCATCGAAATTGGAAGCAACCGGTTAACATGTATGCCAACTACCAAATTGAAACAATTTTGAAACTTTGACTACCAAATGTGCACAAAAAAAAGTTAACTACATAAATGTGTACAAAGTCGAAAGTTTAGAGCTATTTGACGGCCCGTGCGATTCACCGGGCTGAATGATTTTTTAACTAAAATATTATGTAAAGATTAGATTCGTACGATTGTTATGATATTACTAAATTAAATAAATAAATGATTTTGTAGCTACTTCTGAGATTAAATAAATAAATCAATGATTGAATATTATACATAATTTAAATGTAATAAAATATTTCTACCTACTTGGTAACTTGTGTTAACTTTATTTTATCAACTAAAATAAACTAACTAATAAAATAGTTTATTTTGATCTAAGTAAATTATCATCATAAGTTATTAAATTGAATTTATTGTTATCAGCCTCAAATTATCAAATTAGATTACAATAGAATAATTTATATTGATTTAAACAAATAATCATTATAATTTATTATATGGAATTTATTAATACATGACTCAACTTATCCAATTAAATAAACTAAATAATAAAATAATAATTTTATTCTAAATAATTGAGCATTGTAATTTATTATAGGGATAATTGCGTAAAAAACCTTTAACTTGTCAGGTTTTTGTGATTAAAACCCCAAACCATTTTTCATTGTATTAAAAACCCGAGCTAACTAAAAATCAGTAAATTAAGGTTTTATCAATGGTTGACCGGTTAAAACAGGTTATTAATCCTACGTGGAACGATAAATAACCTACGTGGAATAAATTTTAGTTTTTGAAACCAGTTGCCAAATATTACACATCATTTAAACACTCGTTGATGATGTAATCCCGTTTAAAAATTACAATTAATAACTATCAACGGTGGTTTAAATGATGTGTAATATTTGACAACCAGTTTCAACAATAAAAACTTATTCTACGTAAGTTATTTACCGGTTCACGTAAGATTAACAATCGGTTTCAACGGGTTACTCATTGATAAAACCTTGATTTACTGGTTTTTAGTTAGTTCGGGGTTTTCTATGCAACGAAAAATGATTTGGGGTTTTAAATACAAAAAGCTGACAAGTTAATGGTTTTTTACGCAATTATCCCTTTATTATATGTAGTTAAATTACTACAAACATGAAATCAAGACTCAAGATTGCCATTGATTCATGAGAATTTGATATTTATCCATTGAAAAAAAATATAAGAAAAAAAATATATGTAATTATTAAAAAAGAATTAGACTATTGCATTGCCATTAATGTTATATATTTGTATATATCCTAAATACATTAAAATTAAATCAACATGATTTTAACACGAAAACTTGTAAAACAAAGACGACTACCCAAAATACGACCCCATGTAAGGACCCATTGTGCAATTTCCTCAAAAAAGTTATATAATTTTTTATCGAGCAAAAGACATTTTTCATCGCTATGGTTTGATGGTTTACTCGGATTCAGTCCCTCACCTTAATAATACCAAATTTCATCCATATTTTGCTAATTTTGTTTGGTTTTAGTCCCTCGTCCGTTAAACTTAACGACACAACCGTTAAATTTGTATTAATGACATTTTTACTCTTTTCATTGTGACGCTTTTAGTCATCATGGCTTTAGTATATTTCATTTATAGTCCAAAGTATATCTTTATATTATATTATATTATATTATATTATTTATATATACAATTGTTTAATTTATAAATATAATTATTTTTTAGTATATTACTTATATTTAATATTGTTAGTATTTTATTTATAAATTTATTTTTAATCATCTAAACAATTTTATTTTCATTATTTATAAGTTTATATTCATTGTTAATTTTGTGATTCTATAAATTAATTAAATTTTATAAGAGTTAGACCGTGCATGATGCTTTTTTTGTATATAATTGAAAACAAAACCGAAATGTGTCATTCTTAAAACCCAGAAACCGACTTTGTGCGGTTCATTTTTCGTGTTTTTCGTGCATTTTTGTTATTTCCCCTTTTTTCCTAAACATTTTTAATCAAAAGTGAAAACCTTAAATTTATCACATTTTAACTTAAAGTATACTTTAAATCAAGTAAACTAAATAACTAAGCTAATGTCATCTAATTTGTAAATTCAATAATAAAACAAAAATAATAAATTTTATTTCGACTGTCAAATAAAATAATTAAAGAATGAGCAAAAAAGTCGGTATACGTTTAGGTAATGTATAAAAAAACAGGAAACATACAATGTTCCACATTAGGTGCAGTTCGGTGCGGGTTTATGGAAAAATTTAAACCAACTTGAATCTTGTGATTTTTAAAACAAAAACCAAACTTAAGGTGCTGTTTGATTGCATAAGAGGTTAATTGTCTGATGTCTGATTCCAATTCTGATTGATGAGAGGTGGTCCTGATAAGATACTAAGATCTGATAAGAGAATTCAATAAGTCTGTTTGTTTTATAAATTATCTGATTCTGTTATTTTTATTAATTTTACATATTAATTCCCAAAACCAAACAGATATCATTGATTAAAGTCAAATATCAAGTAAGAATAATATCATATAATCAAAGTGATCTATGTAAACATTTAATATCATTCAAATAACATTAACAAGATTTAAGCAAGAAACCAATTCAAGTTTATAAGTTATAATCAAGTAACATAAATACATTCAATAAACATATAACCAACATGCTTTCAAAAATCAAATAACAATTAAAGTTTATAAGTTATAATCAAGTTTATAAGGTTACGTTTATTAACTTCCATATAACTTAAGTTTATAAGTTTTATAGATATGTTGTTGAAAAATAATAAATTTTATCAAAAAGTGTTGGAATAATTCTCGTTATAATAAATATGGTAAGAGGTAGGGTTGGGGTGGGGTAGGTTGAGGGTGGGGTGGGTTAAATTGGGTAGGGTAATGGTGTAGGGGTAGGGTGGGTAGGTTGAGGGGTAAGGTGGGTGGGGATGGGTAGATTTGAGGGGTAGGGTAGGGGTGAGGTGGGTAGGTTTTGAGGGGTAGGGGTGGGAAGAGATAGGGGTAGGGTGAGGTGGAATAAGGAGGGGTGAGGTGGGGTGGGTAGGTTTGATGGGTTAGTGTAGGGGTGGGGGTAGAGTGGGATAGGGTAAGTATGAGAGTGAGGTGGGTAGGGTTAAGGGTGGAGATGGGGATGGGGTGGTATAAGTAAGTTAAAGGTAGTTAGGGTAGGCCGGTAGGGTGAGATTAGGTGGTTGAGGGTATGGTATGTTGAGGGTGGGGTGGGGTGGGGTGGGAGAGACGTGTATTTCTTTTTGTGTGATAAGTGGTGATAAGAAGCATATCAAAGTCTTATCCTGTTAAGACATGATAAGAGAATTTTGACTCTTATGTCTTTTGCATATCAAACGCACTTATCAGTATTTCCTTTCACCGAATAAGAGGTTACCTCTGATAAGAGTATGATAAGTGGCTATCAAACACCCCTAAGGCTTTTTAATATTTTTTTGGTTTTGTGGTTTTTTGCTTACCCATAATAAGAATATATGAATTAAAATCACTTCTTATAAAATATAATAAACATTTTGGAATGTGAAAGAAAATCAAAATAAAAAAACCAAAACCGAAATAGAAAAAGTCTATTTGGTTTTATAATTAAAAAAAATCAAAAAATCTAAACAAAAACAATATATTTAGATATAAAATTTAGACTATACTCACTTACGAAATTCATATATTTACACACACACACACACATATCCAAGACACATTCACATATGTATATAATTTATATGTCGATTGTTCATTAGCTTGGAAGATGCTTGAAGAAATAGTGACATTTGAGAAGAATAATATCGACGATACTCTCTTTACATAAACACAACTAACAAAATTCACATATATAATGTCAACAATAATATTATAAAAATTATAACTAATAAGGAAGATGAACTTTTAAATAAATTAGTAAAGATATCTTATTAAAATAAAAATTAAATTTATAAGTAAAATACCAACAATAATTAATGTAAAAAAGAAAAAATACTAAACATACGTGTATTATAAATAAAATAAGTGTGTTTATAAGTAAAATAAAAAATATAATTATAAAGAAAAAATAAAATAAAATAAAATAAATGTTTGACAATAAATGGTAAATAATAAACCAGAGGGACTAAAAGTGTCACACTGAAAAGGTTAAAATTGTCATTATTATAAATTTAACGGTTGTTTCGTTAAGTTTAACGGAAGAGAAACTAAAATCGAACAAAATTAGCAACATAAAGATGAAATTTAAGATTATTAATGTTAAAGGACTGAATCCAAATTTTAAAAATGCCTTCTACATTTTCTTTTAAATCCCTGTCCATCCTTGCCATCTCGATTTGCAAAGATAAAAGGATTCTCAATTCACTGCCCGACTGCCCGAACCGAAAGTCAGAAACCCGTAGCTGTGAATCGATGCGTATGTAAAATTAAAATAGACATCAGGGAAACGCATTTAGGAAGAATCTACGGTGAAGATGCCGACGGCGTCTTTCAAAATCCCAGCGTCCGTTCTTCTTCAACATATGTTGACAGCTGTCATCACTTTTAATTTCTTCGTGGTTTATGCTTTTACTGATCTATCGATACCACACGAATTGTAAGCAAATCCTCTCTCTCCATTTAATTTTTTTTTTTTTTTTTTTGGATTAATAGTGTAAAAGTCTTGTAAATTTTTCTCGCGATTAAGTTCATAAATTTTTCTAGTGCTTTTTAAAACTATATTTGTCTTGTTCAAAGATAGATATTTTTAACAAGATACCGGACGAGCACTTGGGTTAAAGAAAAACTTTTAGTGAATTAAATGTAGCGAGTTTTTTTTTCGAAATTAATCGGGTAAAGGACCATGATTAAGGTCAAACATTGAATAAAATTAAAATAATTAGGACTTAAACAATCAGAAGAAAGTTTAGGGACCTGAGGGCAGTTTGTTTACTTTCTTCAAGTGTGTTTGGTTTTGCGTTATGACGGTGATTATTAGATTATTAGACAATAACGTAAATAATTGGTTTGAAGTGTTTGAACTGCATTCATTAATAATCGATTATTTGCGTCTAGAATTAATCCTAGCACAATTTTTCATAAGTTAAAAAATGTAGCTTATTTGCTTAATAGGTGATTATTTGGTCATTTTACAAGTTAAAACGTAAATCCAAACACTTTAAACTTGATTATTTGATAACTGTGATAAAAAACAAACACTAAATTTTCAACATCACTTTTTGTAACAACTATTTGATTTTTCAGTTTTTCAAACGCAAATCCAAACACTTTCTAAGTGGTGCTTGGAGTAAGAACTGAATTAAATGTTACTGTTTGTCTATTTACTGAATAAACAATCTCAATGGTATAGAATGATAGGTATAAAATATTTATTTTGTCATAAGATCAAATTCATGCCGGTGACAATAACCACCAGGTTGCCTGTACTCTTTTTTTTTGCAACAAAGGTTCTTTTCCATTTTCATTTTATGATCAAACACAAAATTTCAACATCTAATTCATTTTAATAAACCTATGTCCCATCCATTATTGAACTGAATAATACAAACATTCATTATATTTGCACTAATATGAAAAGTCACCATCATCGTTCTATTAAAAAATTAGAACTTCAATATACTATCACTAAACTTCAACTACTATAACAAAATGATGTAAACCACTTGTGTAAATGATTAATCTAAAATTGATGAAAAATAGGATGAGCATTTTTCAAGCAACTTTCTCCATAGTCCATATAAACCTTTGTTCACACTTCACACAACTTTTCAGGTAACTCATGAACTCATGTTCCTCTGGAAAATCTCCTATCATATTTGATGATTTGGTACAAATTAAGCACACAAACCAAATTGTTACAAACCGATGAACATCTTTGATGCTCTAGAAAACCTCCTATCTATTTTGATGTTTGGATTTTTCAGTTCGATACTCCGATGACACAAAAGCAATCAGACCCCAATTGTTACAAACCCATTAAGGACACAAACCAAAACGAATTGATGCAAATTAAAATCTCTAAAAGGAAATCCAAATCTCTCGATTTCTGATGAAACCTGGTAAGAAGGGAAACCAATCGTTGCTAACCTGGCAGGGCATTTTAGGATGGAGTTCCAACAACCTAACAGCCACCACCGACAGAGGAGTTGAGCCATGAATGAGAGAAGACAGACAACTCTGACGAGAAACCAAAATTATTGGAGCAACTCTTTTGTTGATTGAGGCGGTGGTGGTGATGGAGAAACCGGTGGAAGAAATCGAGGCAGGGGGTAGCGATGGAAGAGTTGAGGCTGTAGCAATGAAGGTTTTTATGGATTTCTTAAGGTTGAAGCGTTGAGACTGCCCGTGAGATACAGACTGCACGAATAACACCGCCAAAGCAAAGTTAAAGGCGAAAAACACTCTTAAGGCGACCAACCCTGATCATAGACCAAGTCGAGAGGCGCAAAAAGGAGAGGGCCCGAGCTAAGTATGCTCGTAAAAATTTCAAGCTATTGTATATGCAACATTTAACATAAAAACATAAAATAAAGGATAGTAAGAATAAATATAAACATAAATACCTTAATTTCAATAGTAAAGTAGTTCAACATGATAAACAACCTAGAAAAAAAAGTCTTAAACAAATGTAATAATCTAAAAGCTTTGTGAACAATAGATGTCTCTCAATGAGCTGTGGTCATGGAAGAGTAAGGGGAGGGAGAGATTATTGAAAATTTGTGAGTTGCAATTTTAGATAAATTTATAAGAATCTTAATTCTTGTTAAACTTATACAATTTCCTAATGAAGGTCTAACTCCCTAAGGACAATTATGTCAATAGTATAGTGTTTTAGAAACAAAATCAAACCAATATTTGCATAAACTAGAAAAGGCGTGCACCTCATGACTTAGCGCGTCAGCGCCTAATCGACAAAGTTGATCGCCTTTCTAGGTGCGCCTCAACTGGGCCTCGTCTAGGCAACTAATGAAAAATCGCTTCGCCTTGGCACCTAGGTGTGTGCCATTTGCTCCTTTAACTACCTTGTGACAGAGGCAACACCTTTCTTGATTTTTGTAGAGCTTTTTTTGTTGGGAAGGAGAATAGATAGGTAAGGTTGGAAATTATAAAGGCTGAATGGGGAACACAATGGGTCTGTGGCTTATCCATAGGGCTGACCGATTTTATTATGTAAATTGGATTAGTCATCAACAAACAATGCTTAATTCAATAGGCCGATCGAAAATTTCAAATTTAGCCCAATAAGTTATGAAACAACCCTTAATCGTGAAAAATGAAAAAAAAAACTGATAATGTTTTTTCAACACACACATATGATTCAGTTCAAAAGCGTACCACTTGAAATCAAGTGCATGTGAAGTTGCCCACCTTAATTTTTTTTTTCATGATCATGTTGAAATTAACATTACAAACATGATATGTGAATTTCACATACATTCATGTAAGGGTTAATCACACAAACACAATAAAAAATAAACGACACAAGTATTTACGTGGTTCGGTCTAAACTGACCTACGTCCATGGGGGCAACCAAGGTTTATATTCAGTGGATGATAGATAACAAGTACAAGACATCATATATATAGATAGACAATTAGACTATTTATTCTATCTAATGAGTAATGTGAGACAAAATATAAACCAAGTCCCAATGTGGGACGAAGCCTACATCAGAATAATCTCACTTGGAGGCTTCGAACTCGAACAATTGCGCTCCACAAGTTATCCTTTTGTGTACTCCTGTATAAACCCCGACTTATCCATAAGCTCAGATTTCCCCTAGTTACCACCAACCTTCTCATTATTAATTCTGAAGGCCAGCTGAAACATAACTTCAACTTATCCAGCGTCACTGATTTAGTAAACATGTCTGCGGGATTCTTCGCACCCGAGATATTCTTCAAATCCACAGTTCCTTTACTAATCAGTCATCTGATGAAGTGATATCTCAATCCCGATGTGCTTGGTCTTTCCATGAAAGACCGGGTTATTCGCAAGCTTCATTACACTCTCATTGTCACAGCTATCTGTTTCTTGTCTAACTCTAGCCGGAAGTTCTTCAACCAAATGAGCTCCTTATTGGCTTCAGCTGCAGCCATGTACTCAGCTTCTGTAGTTGACAGAGCTACACTCTTCTGAAGTTTCACATCCAACTAACTGCGGTTCCTCCCACTTTTGAATGTTTTCTTACAACCACCCAAATCAACATCAACATAACCTCTGAGAATTGAATCTTTATCTCTGAAACATAGACCCACCTTCGAAGTTTTTTTAAATATCTGAGAACCCACTTTACAGATTCCCAATGCTCTCTCTTCCGGATTTGACATAAAGCGACTAATAACCCCGACGACATGAGCTATATATGGTCTCGTGCAAACCTGGCTCTGATACCACTTGTAAGGGTTAATCACAAACACAATCACGAATAAACGACACAAGTATTTACGCGGTTCAGTCTAAACTGACCTACGTCCACGGGGCAACTAGGGATTATATTCAGTGATAATAGATAACAAGTACAATGCATCATATATATAGATAGACAACTAGACTATTTGTTCTATCTAATGAGCAATGTGGGACAAAATATAAACTAAGTCTCACAAGGGCCAAGGGGTATCTGGAAACTTGGTGGTACGCCGCTAAACCAAATTCATATGTGTGTATGTGTGTGTGTGTATATGTTTTAAAAGGTTCGTTCATAGACATGATTTATAGGATTCAAAGGGTTCATACCATTGTTTGCAACATAATTCATATGATTAATCAAGATTTATCGGATTCAAGAAGATTCACATGGTTTAACAATTTTTTCTAGGATTCAAAGACATTTTATGGTTGTTCACAATGTTCGCAACGATTAACGTATTCATAAATGATTCTTTCTCTATGTATATAATATCATTAGTTACACAAAATGAACTAGATTTAATGACTTTTTGATTAATAATCTTATCGTTTCTACTGATTAAGAAGAATATTGATTCGAAAATTGTGCAGAGAAGGAGAAAGAGGAGTGGGACAAAGAGGTTTGAAGAGCTTTAAGGAAAAGGCAACTGGCACAAACATAACTTTTGACTGCTCTCCTTCTGGTCCTTGCGTCTCCTGTGTGTATGCTGAAAAGGTTTAATGCCTCACATAAGCATTAACAATCGGTTTTATTAAATCCGTGTTTCTTTCATCTATGTGATTGCGCTGTCGATGTGTGCTTAAGCTTCACAGACTTGATTTAAATATGTGATGCATTCTTGTTGATTAATTGTACCTCAATGATAAACACAGGAGAAAATGAAACGAAACTGTTTCCTTTCCTTTTTTTTTTGGTTGGGGGAGTGAGGTGGTTAGTTCTTAAGGTTCCTAGCTGCTAATAGTTTCTTTAGTCACAATTTAGTCTCCATAACTCAGCAGATAGATGTTTTAGTTTGTTTTTCTCCGAAACCACTTAAACCAAATGCTATGTTTAATTTAGCAACAAGTTCATTCATAACCAAATGCTATGTTTAATGTCAAGATTATCGCTGCTGTTTTGCAAATAACTTAGCCGTTTGGGAACCGTTTGTGCACAAAAACCTAGTGACCATTGGGTATAGGATTTTGCTGTTCTTTGGGGTGTCTCAATGAACATCCGTTAAGTTTAGGCCGCCGTCATTACTGTGTTTGGACACCTCATTGTTTTTCGTTTGGTTTTCGGGACTATGGCAGACGACAGATCGAATCGGATCGAGAAGTTTGATGGTTAGGATTTTGGTTGGTGGAAGATGCAGATCGAGGATCTTTTGTGTCGGATAGATTTGGATCAAGTTTTAATCCGATTAAAACCTACGGACATGAAAGACGAAGAATGGGCTGCCTTGGATCGGAAAGCGATAGCCGTCATTAGATTCACACTTGCCAAGAATGTGGCGTTCAACATTGTGAAAGAGACAACTGCGAAGGGATTGATGATTGCACCGTCCGTCTGCTTCTAATAAGGTATTCATAATTTGATTGCTTGTTAATACCAGGACGAGACAAGGTGCGTCTGTTAGTTCTCACATTAATGAGTTTAACAATATAATCTCTCGGTTATCATATGTTGATATTAAGTTTGATGATGAAGTACAAACCCTATAAAAATTGTCTTCGTTACAGTTGAACTTAGTAATCAGTAATTGTTTTGTATATTGTTGTAAATAAGATACTGACTACAAGGGTTTATATAAGAGATACATTTACACTCTAAACCTTATACTAGTTGCGCTCTGATCCCTCTAATATAAGTAAATATACAAGTGTTTAATATTCCCCTGCAAGCTAAGGCCGGGGAACGACCTGTAGCTTGGATCGTAAAAACATAAAACGCTGCGAAAGAAGCCGCTTGGTGAAGATATCTGCAATCTGATCATCGGTGGATATGAACGGGACTGAAAGCTATCTGCAACCTTTTCTCGAATAAAGTGAAAATCGACCTCCACGTGCTACTAGAACTTTTATTAAGTAAAGGTAGCCTATACTTATACTTAAAAACCATTGAATTAAAAAGATGTGGATGAGGGTGGCCGAGGCGATGATGCCAAATTGTGGAAGTGCGAGTAGTGGAGAATCCAACTTTGAGAATTAGTTAACTTCGAGGAAGGCTGAAGGAGTATAGACCGCCATTACTTGGACCCATGGGGAGGATAGTGTGTGTAGACTTGTCCTTCACAACAAAGAAAGAAGAGTGAAATCCAAAGATTACGTTATTATCAAGACATATTTGTCGAACAGAAAGAAAGTTTTGTTTAATTTCATACATGGAGAATGTTTTCAAGGGAGAAAGTTTTGTCAGGTGAGTAAAGGTTTGTGGAACCAATATGGAGGATGTGTTGCCAACATGTAGATTATCAGTACAATACTCAGAGTGATCGAAACTAAGAGAGGTCTGGTGTAACGTGATGATTAGAACCAGTATCCGGAAAGCCAAGAAGTTGATGAGGTGGCACGAGAGTCTGCGAAATTGGCTGAGGGAGGCTGTTGGAGCTGTATAGTAGCGGGGTCACGGTTGGGACACTGAGACAAAATATGACCAATTCCACACCTGTTGCATGTGCCAAATACTGTGTTCTGAGTAGAAGTCGAGTTCATGAGTAGAAGTCGAGCTGAACTGATCACGAGTATCACCTTGATTTCGATTAGAGTGATTGCTCTGGCCACGACGGGAGTCACGACTATGTCCCCAAAAGTTACCTGATCGATTGATTGGTGTAGTGGGCTTGTGCAGGCTCAGCAGTAAGAGGCTGAACCTGAGGACCAAGCTGGGATAAAGCCTGCTGGAGAGCGTGAAGTTGATTGGGAGTCGGAGTGGCGGCGGGAGTCGCACGAGTGCGATTCTGAACATTGGCCAGGAAGGGCCGAGCTGAGAAAACATCTGATGTATACTTCTTGATCATGTAGTCGTGATCGGAAAGTAAACCGTGAAGTTCTGAAAAGGCAACAGGGAACTGACCGCCGATAAGGGTGGATTTTAAGCCGTTGTATTCTTCTCGAATGCCTGAGATAACCAATGACTAAGTCTTTCTCCTTTGGGGTTTCTCAAATATTGGCTAAGGCAATGGAGTATTCCTGGGCTCGAGTCAAGTAAGCAGCTGCGGTTTGGTTTCATCATGAAACCTGGGTTTTGAGAGTGTATTCCCTAGAAGAGGTGTGAGGGGCATAGGCACATTGAAGGGACAACCACAAATTGTGGGAAGCGAGGCATTTAACATGCTGGAAGGAGGCTTCAAAGATGGTAGAAATAATAAGGTTGCGTTTAGTTAACGAAAACTGATCATTTTTCAATATCAGTTTTCAAGTTATAGTTTTTAGAAAAAAAACAAGGGTTTTTATGAAAAGTGAAAACTTGTTTAGATGATAAAGTTTTAGTTTTAAGAAAAATAAGATGAGTGATTATAAAATAAAAAAAAGGATAGATGATGGAAAAGTAAGAGAGAAAGAAATTATTATAAAGAAATAGGGTAGGTTGTAGAAAAGTAAGAGAGATTATTTGAAAATTGATATTTTAAAAAGTGAAATGGAAATTTATGAAATTGTTGTTAAGTAAACAAGTTCTCATTTTTGTTGAAAAGTGAGATGGAAATTTTGAAAATTTTCGGTAACTAAACGCACCCAAAGCATGCAAATGTGAGCGTCATTGGAGACCCAGGCGGTGTAACTAGAGTTCAATTGGTGTGGTGGTACTGTGGTACCATCTTTGTCGGATGAGGAGGCTATGGTCATCGGAGGGCAATGTATAGTGCCATCAACATAGCCAAAAACAAATTGTTGGTGGTAAGAATTGGCTGGACCATTGTTTTCTAGTAGCCATAGTTGGTTGGGGATAGGGTAAAGCCAAACTTGTGAGAACTATGGGCGGTTTTCTCCGCCGGAGTGAACCGCACAATAGAAACCATGGTGTGGGCTGCTGTTGATGTTGGTGAACAGGAGAATGGTTTGGGGCAGTAGGCCTTGCGCGGGCGGCTGCGGTAAGGTTAGGTGGGGGTGGAGGCTGGTTAGGGTTTCGAAACAGGCGGCTGGTTAGGGTTTCGAAACAGGACCTTGCGTGTCGACCCGACTCCATAGTAGGATTGATTCATTTATTGAGGGTTGGAATAACCCATACGTCCTTCAGAGTCCAGGTGGTGCCCAAAGTAGCCTTCAAGTCAATGTCTCCCATCCGTGTAATGTCTAGAGTGTGATTGTTACATCTGTGGAGCCATTTCCAGTCCTAATGTCTAGCCGACTTTCTTGAAATTAAGAAACACTCCAAGAAGGCTGTGAACAGAGGTCGGTTTACTCGAGTAACCAACAATGATTTCAGAAAGTTCAAATTGACCGCTGCCTACTTGATTGCTAAACTCCAGAGTCCAGAGCCCCAAAAATTCGATCCGAGAACCAATTGCTCAAAAAAAATCGCCGAGAAAGAATTCCAGAACACAGAAAAAATCAATTGACCAATTGATTTTCCAGATTAGATTGCCGAATTCTGATTCCATAGTTAATTGCAAAATCGATTGCAGAAAACGAACCTCCACCCTCAATTCATTGCCAATTCCAAGAACGCCAATTGAGTGATCTCCAAAACTGAAAGTCAATTCCAATTGAATTCAGACCCAGTAGTAGCGATAGGCAATATCAGTTGCCTATTGTTCAATTTCCAAAATTAATTGTCACAAAATTGATTGTAAAATTCAATTTCACCATCAAGATATTGATGATTTGCAAAATCAGAAAATTCGGAAAACGCAGACCTTATGATTGAACCTAGGCGCTCTGATACCACTTTGTATGAAATTGAGAAGTAAAAGAAACGAAAACAGGAGAGAATTTCAGGAACTTTTACCCACAATCTTTATTGACTTGGAAGAGTATTAGAGAGAGAGAGAGTTACAATGATAACACGAGTTAAACTGACCCCTATCTAGTTCCATCTATAGGCAGCCTCAAAGAAACAATCAGTTGGGGACTAGCTAACTGGACATCACCCAACTAACTGATGCCCCCTTCTATTCTAAGTCACTCACTATCACAATTAACTTCTCCTGCTGCTTTGTTTCCTTACTGATTCTTGCTTACTTCATACTCACCCGCTGCACACACACTCACAGTTATGAAGTCTCTGGTTTTTGCTTCCTATGAAAGAAAAGAAGCAGCTCTCCAAAGTTTTACATGTGGAGGCGGTGAGTGGGTTTTTACTCAATACCCACTTGGTTGGTTAACCAACTTTTAATTATTTATAATGTTACACTCCAAACTTTAAAATGTAACATGGTTATAATATTCTCCTCTAAAATTCACTTTCCATGTAATTATCCAACTCGAGACCAATTTGTCAAATCTCTCAATTATAATTCGTCCACTCCAATAGTATTTATTGATTCGAACATTAAGAAAATTCTATGTGCCTGACAAATTTTTGGGATGTTACAGTTGGGATGAAAGCTTATCGTGAACAATTAAAAGAACATTTGTACTATTTTTCTAAATTTATGTTAATGCTTCATATATATGATACATTTGGGTTATATGGTATTATACTATTAGTACCAACCGAGTCATTTATTTTGTCGCCCTTAAATAAGTTAAGGGGCACACATGGGTTTGAATTCTGGATTCTCCAGTGCATATCAGTTAACCCTTCTTAGATTGTTTATATGCATTTACTTGGAAAATGGAAGCTGAAATATACAAACTATATATTATGATTCTTCTACTTATTCCTTTATATATATATATATATATATATATATATATATATATATATATATATATATATATATATATATATATATATATATATATATATATATATATTGCAATCCATCATCTATTGGATTCTTCCTACTTACCTACATTTCATATCTTCTTGCAGAAAGATGAAAATTATCGCTGCAGTGAAACTGGGTATCGTATTCCTATGAAGTGTTCAAAAATCATAACTCCAGTAGATGAAAATGACAAGAAGCAGAAGGGTCGAGCCACCCTTGAAAACACTAACGACCAATTAAAATTACATGTGTTGATGGACAATGCAGAAGATCCAACTACTTCAATAAGACAGCGTAATCTGTTGGAAGATTCATCCAGCATGGAAGTCGGATCAGAAGTCTACGTAACTTACCGAAGCTGTATACCTGCCATCGATGAAGAGAAGCTCTCGGTCCTTGGCTTTGAGGTTTGTTCCCTCCACCCCCCCCCCCCCCCCCCCCAAAAAAAAAAAAAAAAAAAAAAAAAAAAACTAGCTGTTTATCCATATCTATACAGGTTTTATACGTCAAAACACTAGAAAATCATCATTCGTATTTTCATAATAGTATATCTGTATATGCAAACCTCATAGGAATCGTTTAGTGGTTGAGCATTGAGATTCTCCAAAGGAGGTCCTAACTCCCACATGTCTTAAAAGGTCCAGGGGTTACTTGCCTTTCAAAAGAAAGTATATGTGTATATGAAAGAATCTAGTGTAATTAATAATTTTTCTAGCAGATGAGTTCAAACATATGAAATTAATAATCTTGTGAGTCCTTATTCCATGACATTCGTGACTGATACAGAAGTTATACAGCTTGGATGTGTTGTGAGTATCTGTGAACACTGACGTATTTCAACACCGACCGGGCAATCTATTACTGGTTTTAATGTTGGCAATGTTGGCATTGGACAGGCTTTGATGTTGCTGCTGCTGGTAGGTAGTTCATTTGTAATCTTTAAACGTAAGGGAACTTTAATCATGCCAGGAGCAGTGCCAGTAAGAATTCCTACCACCACAAGGTTTTAAGTTTGGGACGATCAGCCAAATGGTCAGTGACGAAATGTTCTATTTCATTTCATTTTTGTATGTAATCGATTTATTCTTTTGTTTTCGGATAACACACCACAGAGAAGTTTGTAATTTTAAGTCATATGCTTCCACAGTTTCTAGCAAGAACAACAGCTTCACTTTGATCATCTACACGTGATATCATCATGATTCATTTATGATTTAAGAAGACTTTCATATTAAAAATTTTTAACTCCACTTTATTATTAATCTTATTAAATGTTTTTCCCTTATTCATTTGATGCTGTGGGTATAAGTACCTTGATGCCATCCATGCCAGGGACACTTTAATCTCTTTCATTACATGAAAAGTTAATTGACCATGAACTTTCCATAGCACAACAGGCTACTGTTACAGGGATTCACCAACCTGCTGCGGTTTTTCATATGCAATAGTTTTCACGTCCCAACAATGGAACTCGTCCCTGGACACCAAATCACAGAATGCTTCAACGGGCAATCAAATGAACTATTATCGTTAACCTACAATTGGGTCGGGTATCCTTCCAACTCCACACACATCTGCTGGGAACAAACCCTTCCTTGGAAAGTGTTAATGGTGCCATCAACGTGGGCACGCTCTCGCAAACTGTTTCGTGTTTAAAAAGGTGCACCGTAACATTACTGCCCCGCCTTTTAAATCGGAACATGCAGGAAAAAAGGTGCACAAGTTAAACACCATGAATCTCAATCATGTTACCAATGATCTGAACAATCTCTCAATTCATGCACCATATGATGGGTCGAGGAGCTTGTAATAAGTGATGGTTCATGTCTTGCAATCACTCGTATTGGTTGTTTTAAACTTCACACTTCCTACACATCTATTATTCTAAAAGACGTATTATGTGTTCCAACCTTATCTAAAAACATAATTTCTATATCACACAACTTCGTCTTGATAACAACCTTCTCATTCATTTCTTCTATTCTAATTATGTTATCAAGGGAAGAAACTCCAAATCCTATAGGGAACGGCAACCAAGGGCATGTATGAGCTTTGCTCGCGACATATGATGTCCTCACCCGCCGTCTACACCATTCACAAAACCGATTCCACCATGTGGCATCATCGGCTTGGACATCCCCACAACAAAGTCCTCAAGCTACTATCATCTCATGTTTCTTTTAATTCCAATGTTCATGATCATTGTAATGCTTGCAATATTAATAAAAGTCATAGACTTTCTTGTTCAAACTCGTCCCTCACATCTCAATTTCCACTTGATTTAATTTTTTCCGATGTTTCCGTCACTTCCTTTGACAATTATAGATACTACATTATCTTTGTTGATCACCATACAAAATACATATGGCTTTACCCTATCAAACAAAAATCGGATTCACTATCCATATTCATTCGATTCCAAAAACTTGTTGAAAATTATTTTAATCGTAAAATTAAGCAAGTTTCTCGGACAATGGAGGAGAATATATGAAACTCTCACATCACTTCTCTTCTTGTGGCATTTCTCATCTTACTTCTCCACCTCACATGCCACAACATAATGGATATGCCGAGTGCTCACATCGTCATATAGTTGAAACCGGATTGGCCTTACTATCTCATGCCAAACTACCGGTTACCTCTCTGGTCATTCGCCTTTACAACGGCATCCTATCTCATAAACCGTCTCCCAACTCCCACTTTAAGTAATTCCTCACCAATTTTTAACCTATTCCAAAAACACCCAAATATGCACTTTGTGTTGAAGAATAACCAACAAAAATGCAGGGAGATGATCTTTGGTGAAGTTTGTGAGGTGAATAAGGACGTAACCTCATACAAAATACATACCTCTCGTCATGTTACCTTTGTTGAAAATATATTTCGTTTTCAACAATTAACCGTCACCAACAACCAATCTGAACCTATCAATTTAGATGTTTGGATTCCCCTCTCTGTACCCATCACATCCACTTATCACCTGCCACTTTTATTCTCATGCATGAACCCTCTACATCCCATGCAAACACACCATGGAACTTCCTGCCCAAACACATCCCATGCATCCTACCTCACACTCTACTCCCTCTACATCCTCCCCTACCTTGACTGACCCATCTTCTCAATCACCAACACTACCTCCTATCAAAGCTATCACTCGGCCCAATCCTAAACCAACCAAACCCAAAATATCACAATTCTGATTTCCAGCTTTATAATGTTTCCTTATCAAATACAACCGAACCACCTGCCATCGCTCATGCCCTAAAACACCCATCTTGGCGCCATGCAATGCAGCTTGAATTCGATGCATTATAACTCAACAACACATGGACTCTTGTCCCTTCTACTCTCGCTCAGAATCTTGTAGGCTTTAAGTGGGCTTATCGAACCAAATATACTCCCGATGGATCAGTTAATCGATTAAAGGCCTGCCTTGTGGCCAAAGGGTTCACCCAACGACCTCGTATTGACTATATTGTAACCTTTAGTCCGGTCATCAAACCCGCCACTCTTCGATTAATTCTTACTCTTGCCGTTCCCAAGGTTGGGTTCTCACCAACTTGACATAAACAATGCCTTCCTCCAAGGCACACTCATTGAGGATGTTTTTATGGCTCAACCACCTGTTTTCATCGATCCAACTTTTCCTCGTGATGTATGTAAATTACACAAAGCAATCTATGGCTTAAAGCAGGCCTCTCGCGCTTTGTATGATGAACTTAAATCATTTCTTATCTCTCACGGTCTTAAACCCACTATTTCCGATCAATCCTTTTTCACTCTTATTGTCGGATCATCTCCTATTTACCTCCTTGTCTATGTTGATGATATTATCATCACTGGACCTACTGCTTCTTTGGTCTCTCGATTCATTCAACTTTTATCAAACAGATTCTATTTAAAAGACCTTGGTCCACTCTTCTACTTCCTTGGCATTGAAGTGCTTCCTCAACCCCATGATCTTCTCTTATCTCAAAAAGTATTATATTTATGATGTTCTAAAAAAGGCACATATGAGTAACTGTCAGCCAATATCCACACCCATTACTTGCTTTTTAAAGTCTTACTCTGGTGCTCCAAGCTATCCTTCTCCTACCGAGTATCGCTCCATTGTAGGAGCTTGCAGTATTTATCGCTTACACCACCGGATGTTGCATTCACTGTCAACAAGTTGTCCCAATTCATGCACACCCCAACTTATCAACACTGGGCATCTCTCTGAACTAGCCTCCACCACGACTGAGGTCCAATGGCTCACCAACCTTCTCTCTGAACTAGGCCTGAATTTATCCACCGCTCCCACTATTGATTGTGATAATTTAAGTGCCACTACATATTAAGCAAACTCGGTTTTTCACTCACGAATGAAGCATTTAGCATTGGATTTCCATTTTGTTCGTGAAAAGGTGCAAAGTGGGCCTCTACGAGTTACTCACATCTTGGGGGATGATCAACTTGTGGATGTTCTTACAAAGCCCCTATTACAACTACGTTTTGAACTGTTGACATCCAAGATTTGTCTTGCTCATAGCTCGTCCATCTTGCGAGGGAAAGTTAAATGATATTCAAGCTCAGTACATATTTATTGTATATCAATTGTATTCCAATTACACTAATTTAGTCAATCAAGAATAGTTTCTTTAGCTAGTTTTTCTCCTATAATTTCTCTTGTAATTTGTATATGTACGTGAATCAAATTGAATTATCAGTTTACATTTATATCTTCAAATCTTCTTAGAAAGTTTATTATTAAGTTTTGTCAATATATGGCATCCCATATCAACAAGGCTAAAATTTTTAAAATTTTTATAACATTATAAATTTTAAGGTCAAAATCAACTTTTTAAAGCTTGATTAATTTGTTGTTTTTTTTTTCTCGTATAAGACATTTACTAATGTATTTACTTTCAAGTTCAATATTTATAAAAAGTAAATAGTGATTGATATACTCATATAATATAGGGTTAATCACCAAAATAGCAATGACTTTATAATTTTTTATCAATAATAATAACATGCTTTAAAAGTTATCAATAATAGCAACAAGATTTCTTTTTGTTATCAATAATTACAATTGTTGACCTGGTGAGGTAACCATTGCTATAATTGATAATAATGAAAAGTTATTATTGATAACTTTTTTTAAAAAAAATATTTTGTTTTTTTTTTTTGAATTATGTTTTGTTATTTTGTTTGATGAACAACCCACACATTATTCATTTATATAAAAATTGATTTCTATAAGTTTTAGTTATATTGAGTTGAACTTTTTCGAGGCTTTTTGGACGATTATTTGATCTCGTAACTTCGTATTCTACGTTTCCGAGATATTTTATTCTCGTAGTTGAATAAACTTAAATGTTTTATCTGCAACCTATCGTTTCTATTTCATCTTACCACTTTCAACAACAAACAAAATTAAGTAACACAAATCATACATTTATGAGAATTACAAAATCATTAAAGATATTTTGTGTTAATCATTCATGGTCCAAATCGATGCATGTATTAATTCAATAGTACATGCCACGAATGAGCATGTCAGAAAAATACTTCTGCAACTGTTCAACATGTCAGAAAATACTACTCATATATGTTTGTTTATAGGTTGTGGATATTTAATTTTGATTTAAATGAAGACTGCTGGGTTATCAAAAGGGCATCACGACAATTTAAAAAGGTCCCAATAAGTACAACAAACTAATTCGACATGTATAAATTAATATTTTAGAACTTGTTTTGTTTAACGATGTAGGGAGATATAGGCTCTACAATCAGCTTACAGATTTAAAAAAGAAGAAAAAAAACAAGGATGAATGAAAGAATCAAGACTACTATATCACTGAGCTACTACTGACATCTTTTTGTTAAAACTTGACAAAAAATTGTTCCAGAAAGTATAACACAGTAATAATCCTCTAATGTCTCTTTTTTTGTTTTTTGTTTTTCCGTGTACAACATCTAAGACTGACTGGCTCGGGGTGATTTCATCTTTGGTTTCATGCTGGCTCGTCGAATGACATCCCAAGCCTTCTGAGGTGCAGTTACTCCTTGCTGTGTAGCAAAAAACGACTCATACCCAGGTGAGTCAAAGGCAAAACCCGTGTGCTTTGACCTTTCCCTTGGGAGTAGAGCAAAGGCATACCTCCTTTCCTCTTCTGGGGTTAGCTGATTTCCAACCTCCAGCAATCCAGCACCAATGGGCTCTGGCTCATGTCTGTGAATTTCCTGAACAATCTGGTAATCATAGGGATAGAACCATCTCTGAGCCCTGAGAATCACACAAGAAATGGAGTCAGCATTAAGAGTATCGTCGTCTATCTCAGTTCAGGGCTTTTTTTTGGGAGGCCAAAATAAATTTTGTTATGCCATTACAGGTTGATTTCAATTTAATGTCATTCGTTTTGATTTAAAATTTTGTTACGTCAATACTTAAGTGAAAACGAACAAAATATGTAAGTGAAAACGTATAAAACGTATTAATGTACAAAATTATAAATTAAAACAATTTAAATTTTCTCCAACTTCTCTATATGCGTTTTAATCATTTGAGAACAATTTATTACATCATCATCTGAAACATTGACCAGGTAACTCTTTTTTTTATTATTCAAAACTGCAAATGTAACGGTCATTGAATTGCACAAATTCAATTTCACAACATTATGTTAATAAATCAAAATTTTACGGACAAAACTAATTATCACGTAAATTAATGTTAAACATAAACAATTAATAAAGTAACTATGTAATATTCTATATTATAAAACTTGGATATTATACTTAATAAAATAAAGCATAAGAGAAGAAGAAAACATTTACCATAATTCTTAAGTTCTCGTTCCAAAAATAACAAGGATATCAATGTCGACCTTCAAAAATCATCGGGTCGAAATTTTTTCGACTACACACATAATACGTAAAAGAAAATTTATATGGGTCATTTGACCCCCACCCATTAATAGGTGAATATTATATGCAATTATGTATGATAGTGTATATTATATGTATAATAATTCATAGTATTACATGTGAAATCTGTACCTTTTGTTACAAATTACACATAGTATTATTACATGTGTAATATTTGCTTCTGTCACATATTAACTTCTCTCTTTTTTTCACAAGTTATGGGTTTTGAAAGCAAATATTCTGGGTATTTGAAGAATTTTGAAGTTTTCCATCACCATTGACTTTACCATTCAAGTTTTGAAATTTTCATCACCATTGAAGCTCGGAGCTCAAAGGTCGAAGATTATTGTTGGTTTTCAAGGTTCAAAGTTGTTGATTATATGTATAATGTATATTATTGTATGTGTAGTAAAGTTATATTACACATTTAATTTGTAAAGTTACATGTGTAATAAAAATGTAAGAGAATTTGCATATGTAATATCGTATTACTCCGAGAAAAAAAGGAAGAAAGAATATATGGCACTGAAAATTACAATCTAGAACACAGAGGAAAGAGAATGTAGAAAGTAAGAGGGAGAGAATGAAAAAAGTTCTAGAGATGAAACATTTTATTGGTGGATAAAAAGTTAGTTGGTTTGCAAAATTTACCAAAATACCCTTTTTAATTCTTTTTCAATTAAAAAAATTAGTTTTTTAATAACCATTGAGCTTTTTAATCTAATGGCTTAGATTGGTTTCTTGGGAGTACATATACATATGTATGTGTCTATGTATATACGGTTGGGATCATTGCAGAACCTTAATTTAGTTCAAAACTATAAAAGCAATCTACACCATATGATTATAATATAACAATAGGGATAAGATCGTAAATAATTAAATATGCAATTTACATTAAATTTAGAGTAGTCCACCAAGTTTGACTACAAACTTTGACCATTATTTTGACTTTTTAATATTAAATGTATATGCAGTGTTGCATATATGACATATAGTCTTACTTCGACGTTAAAAATATGGTATAAACTGTTAACTCGGCATTGAATGGTCTCGATATGAGATATTGAATGGTGGTCTGGGTAATTTTTTTTCAACGAAAAATAAACAAGTAAAATTTTTCGAAAAAAAAATATCGTGAATGGACTCGTTTTAAAGAGTATAAAATTCTCGTTTTTACGGTATAATTTTTTTGATTTAAAAATTAATCATATTAATGTTATTTTAGTTAAATAAAGGATATCTTTTTGCTAATGCCAATCTTTTTACTATTGCCAATCTTTTTCAGTTTTACCATTTAATGAATTAAAATATCACTAATACCAATCCTTTTTTTCACTAATTCCACATTTGATCCTTTTAATCAAGACCATTAGATTAAACTAATCTATGGACGATATTGGTTCTATAGTTCTACATTAAATTAGCATCTGCAATGATCCCATTAGATTAATCTAATCCATAATGTAGAACTGTAGAACCAATATCGTCCATAGATTAGATAAATCTAATGGTCTTGATTAAAAGAATCAAGTTTGGAATTAGGGGAAAAAAATTAGTATTAGTGATATTTTAATTCATTCAAGGGTAAAAAAGAAAAAGACTGGCAATAGCAAAAAGATTGACATTAGCCAATAAAATATATTATTCATTTAAATTAAAATAACATTAATATGATTAATTTTTAAATCAAAAAAATTATACCATAAAAAACGAGAATTTTGTACTCTATAAAACGAGACTGGTAATGATATATTTTTTTCGAAGAAATTTTACGTGTTCATTTTTCGCAAAAAAAAAAAAAACCTCTCTCGTGTATTCAACGTCTAATAAATACTATATATCATATATGCAACACTGCATATACATTTAATATTAAAAGAGTCAAAATAATGGTCAAAATTAGTAGTCAAACTTAGTGGACTGCCCTTAATTTAACGAGACCAGTCATGATATATTTTTTTCGAAAAAATTTTACGTTTTTATTTTTCGTAAAATTTTTTTTACCCAGACGAGCATTCGATATATCATGTCGAGATCATTCAATGTCGAATTACAGTTTATATCACATATTCAATGTCGAAGTAATACTGTATATCATATAGCATATACATTCAATATTAAAAGAGTCGAAATAATGGTCAAAATTAGTAGTCAAACTTGGTGAACTACTGTTAATTTAATGTTAATTGCATATTTACCATATTATATCTAGTGTTATATTAAAATCCTATGTTGTAGATTGGTTATATAGTTCTGTATTAAATTAAGGTTCTGCAATGATCCCAATATATATATATATATATATATATATATATATATATATATATATATATATATATATATATATATATATATATATAGAGAGAGAGAGAGAGAGAGAGAGAGAGAGAGAGAGAGAGAGAGATTCGAGTTCCGGTAAGAATGGTTGTTACCGTAAGAACCCCTAAATGCATAAATTTATATAGAAAATGCATAAAGTTTTAGAAAAAATTCATAAATTTCATGAACTAAGAATGGGGGTTGACCAAGGCCACCCCATGGGCTATGGTGGCTACGCCACTGCCTCGGTTTCACGAACATTGCTGGTATTAAGGGCTTCAGATCCCACAGATATGCATGTTATGATATATACAGTGACGAGAGAATTTATTCGAAAGAAAAGCTTACCCTTGGTACAAAAAGTCGCCCAAAAGTGCCACAATTGGTACAAGCATAACCATCAGATAGAAGTAGGCAGTGCCCATTAGCACATAAACGGTGAAATAAGTCCCCTGATGTCATACACGAAACATCGGCCGTTATGGATAACATATAAAAAATTGTATCCCATTCAGCAGAAAAAGATGCACACTTAAACTTTTTTTCAACTAAAACTATTCCTAATCTTTCGGCTTAGCAACCTGAATAATTATATACCTCATGAAATTTGCCACTTTTAACCAGTTAAATAAAAAAATAAACTACAAACGGTGTCGCTCCAATTCAATATGATTAGCTCACTCTAACTTCATCACCAGCAAATATATAAATAACTTCAGATACCCAAGTCACTATGGATTCAAGAGAATGGGATGGCGTTGGGTTTACAAGTTTTTTTTTATCATGTGATGAGAGTCTTAATTCTCATTGAAATGAGTGGAGAAATGATTTCAATATAAATTTCATTTCTCCCATTCCTTGTCCAAATGGAGAGAATCAAAAACAAGGAAAAGGGAATGAGTTTTTATATTATATTCTACATTTTCAATGCCAAATTGTCATTCTTTATTTATGTGTCTTTATTACTGGTTGTCAATCTTCATTTATGTGTCAAATTGTCAATCTTCATTGTACCAAACGCCGCCTAACAATATGCATAACAATTTTGAACTTCACTACTACTAAGTTGACTGTAGTATTGTGTATTTATTACCTTGCAATGCAACAGGTGGGCAACTAAAGCGATAACCAATCATAAACAAAGTCTAGAAACTCCAAAAGATGCATACCTTATTTACGAATACAAGGGCGTATATAAAGATGAATATGAACCATGCTAGAATGCTGCCTCCTACACTTATACTGTGCCACCTTGTAACTGTGTTGCACATCATAAGAAGACGCAAATTGACAGTTATCACGAGACATGTGAACGCAGTTGTGCTAATATCCCACAGGCCCAACATCTTTCCAGCGGAGGTTAAACCAGTTGTACTAGAAGCGACCGCAAAGTTATACACGATTACTGATTGATAAACCGAAAAGCAAGCTAAAGTACCCACAACTTTCCAATTGAAGAAGGCATTGTCTATTCCCTCTTTGTATAATTGTGGGTACTTCTTTGAAAGTGACGCACTCACGTCCTGCCAAAATTTATTTGCATCAGCTCCTTTGTAAGCAAGTGCATGTGCACAATTATCATTGTCGAGACCTAATCATGCTAGTCTGTTCCCAGAAACAGAAGGTGCATGTTGACAACCAAGGTCAAATCTATAACTTAATAATTAGCGATAGAATTGAGATCTTTATGAAGTTGGATGTAGTTATAAACTTGTCTTAAAAGAAAACATCAGTTTTGCTGTTGAAATTTAGGCCATCATTCATTATCCTTGGAACAACGAGAGATTACTATGAATAGTAATACTTGAGTTTCAATCTCAGGAGAGATAACTACCTTGTCAAGCAGTCCAACGATGATAACAGGAAGGGCAGTGAAAATGACATTATACAGAGACTGGAACCAATCATCATAAAACCTTTGACCAGAGTACCCAGTTTGGAAGGTATACCAAAATTGAGTCAAAGTGAAGGTAAGATTCTTGTAAAAGAAGTATGAAACAACCTGCAAGAGAAAAAGCCTTTTGAAAGATGAGTGAACAGATACACACAAAAAGGTCAAGACAGAAGAAAGTAGAGATGGAGGAGAACCTTGCATAACCTATGATACGACCATCGTCCATGCACAAGAAGTAGATCTGTTAAAAATCGAAACTGAGCAATAGCAAAATCGCTGGCCATCACTGCCTGCATCCCTTCCAAACCACTTATTCCAACACCAACATGCGCTGCTTGAATCATGCCAACATCATTTGCACCATCACCAATACTTAGCGTTATCTTATTTGCACCTTTTCTCACCAGTCTCGTAACCTGTAATCAGAAACAAAATTGTTTATCGTCTACGTTGTGAGGCAAGTCCTCAGAGACAATCAACACATACAGCAAAAAAATCATTTAGCCAGACTTGAACGTATGCATCATAACATGGCACACAATTCAGTTCCCTGTTTCCACGAACAGAATATAAACATTAAAGGGTTAAAACACACGAAAGTTAGACAAGAAATGCACAGTTCCACTTGAATCCAATACATTGGAATTTTGGGAAGCATTGTGTTTCAAGGAAGTCATAAAAGACATAATTCTTAAAACAGTACACTAAGCTGCTGCAAGAGTTTTGACCACAAATTAACTAAATCAATCAAGCCATGAAGGCCACAAAATTACACTCAGAGAAGTTGCTGTTGGTTCACCTTTTACTGAACATAAAATAAACCCATATCCTTTGCAAATAATTGCAAGAAAGATCATCAGAAATAGCACCCTATACAAAATGAGTTTAGATAACACTATACCACCTACAGTTCTTTATCAGCCTAAATTATCACTTAATATTGCCTGTCAAAATAAAAAGTATCACTTCATATTGTGCATGGTGATAAAAACAACAAAGAAATAACATCTACCAGATTCATTTTTTTATGAACTATGAATTTTACCCTAGATACCTATTAAGCTATTTAATATTTATACAACCTCAGTATCAAAAGGACGGGAATGAGAGCTTGCAAGAACTTATTTCTATTGAAGCTGCCAGGCTAATAACACATTTAGAATGCATGAGCTTGCAATGAAAATAATTTTCCCTATCCTGCTAGATAAACTTGTTAATCAGTATTATTGTATATAATTGTGTGTAAAACACTAATTACACGAGATATTATATAAGATATATATATATGTATATATATATATGTATATATACATATATATATATATATATGTATATATACATATATATATATATATATATATATATATATGTATATATATGTGTATATATATATATATATATATATGTGTGTATATATATATATATATATATATGTATATATATGTATATATATATAAAATCTAATCCCTCTAATATAACACTTTAATCTCTCTATTATAATCATATGCATAAGTGTCTAATATTTACCCGCAAGCTAAGGCCCCTGTAGCTTGGACCGTAAAAACATAAAGCGTTGTGAAGTGGCTAAGTGAACACATCTGCAATCTGATCACCCGTTGATATGAACCTGAGAGCTGTCGATGAGCAACCTTTTCTCGAACGAAGTAAAAGTCGACCTCCACGTGTTTTGTACGAGCTTTGAGATTATCACACCATAACGTGGGAGTCGTCTTAAGAGGGACACGAAGTTCATGCAACAATGTTTGAAGCCAAGTCAGCTCAGCAACTATATTAGCTAGAGCCTTGTATTTTGATTTCGTTGACGACTAAGAGACAGTCTTCTGTTTTTGGGCAGACCAAACAAGATACTAGGTTTAGGCCTTGATATATAGCATACCCCCGAGTGGATCGACGGTTGTCTGTGCAACCAGCCCAGTCAGCATCAGAGAAACCAGTGAGAGAATTGTAAACGGAATCGATATAGGCATGGAAAAGAGTGTCTGAATCGCGACGAAACCGTAAATCATAGGTAGTAGTGCCATGCAGATAGCGAAGAATGCTTTTGACTGCCGACCAATGATCCCCAGTATGGGAGTGCATAAACTCAAACTTTGTTAACAAAAGTAATGTCCGGGTGAGACAATGTGACATACTGCAGGGCACCTACAATTTAAAGACACTTCACCGGATCGGAAAACGCAGCATTGTCACCAAGGGCAAGACTAGCGCTCCTAGTAATAGAAGGAACGGGCTTAAACTCAGAAAAGCCTGCTCGTTGGAAGCTCAAGGATGTACTTCTGCTGAGAGAGAATCATAGGTGACCTCAAAACCGAAAAAGTATGATATCGACCCTAGATCCTGAATTGGAAAAGACAGCTGGTTGTTGCCTGTCAAGACAATATTAACATAAACTAGCATGCATAAGAGAATGTCGGTGCATGAGTAAATAAACACGGAAGGATCCTGAAAACCAAGGGAGCGAAGAACCGTAGACATGCAATGAAACCATGCTCGAGGAGCCTGCTTTAAGCCATACAAAGACTTATGAGGTAAGAAACATGATCTCGTTAGGTCGGATCAACAAAGCCCGAGGTTGTTCCAAGTATACAATCTCGGTAAGAGTACTATGGAGAAACGCATTCTGCAAATCGAGCTGACATAGAGACCAGCTTTGTGTTACGACCAACAAGAAAGAACAACACGGATAGTCGTGGCCTTCACGACCCAGTTGAAAGTTTCCTAATCCTCAATACCTAGTTATGCCGAAAGCCTTTAGCGACTAGGCCGGCATTGTAGCGTTAGATCTTACCAGTTTGGTCCTTCTTTAGTCTGTAGACCCACTTAAAATCAACAACATTGGACGTCGGTCGTGGAACTAGCGGCTACCCGTTAGCCATGGCACAACGCCACTCAGGTTGCCTGTTAGCAATAGTAAAGATGGCGGTAACTATGGGAGGTACGTGGGTGCGACATGTAGTGGCATTATAGGGTTTAGCTTGTTTGGGATTACGACGTAGATTATGTGGGTGAGGTTAGGGAGTAGGGTTAAGCGGTTGGGTAGTGGATTGGGTAGGGGATGTAGTAACAGGAGGTTGTTGGGTAGTGGTGGTTTGAGTAGGGGTAGAAGGGACAACAGGGTTAGAAACTTTGAGACGACGTGCATACGTGTGTATAAGGGGTGGGTGAGGCGTTGGTGTTATGTCAGATGGTGTGGGGGGGAGGGGGGGAGGTAGGTCAGGAGTAGGATAGGTGGAGATGTAAGGAGTAGGGACAGAAGGAGCAAGGGCGGGGATGGAGTTAGATTTGTGAAAGCGTGTAAAGGTGGCATAAACATCATATTTTAGTTTTAAAGGTAACTCCACATAAAGCGAAAATAACGATCAATACAAAGCAAGAAGTAATTATGACCATCAAAAGAAGGAACAGGAGCGAGGCCCCATGCATCACAAAAGACTAAATCCAAAATGTGCGAACTTGTATAAGTAAAAGGTAATAAATGAAGTTTAGACGATTTGCCAATAGAACAAGAATCACAAGAAACATTAACACATTTAGACTCTAAAGGTAAACTAAACTTAGATAGCATAGACTTCAAACGCTGCAGATGTGGATGACCCAATATTTGATGCCATTTGGTGGAAGACACACGAGCAGTAGAAAAAGCTTTTTTGTGAACTGGTCGACTCCGAGGAAAAATAAAGGAGTAAAGACCGCCATTACTTGGACCCATGAGGAGGATTGTGTGTGTAAAATATCCTTCGCAACAAAGAAAGAAGAGTGAAATTTCAAAGTAAACATGATTATCAAGACAATTTTTGAATAGAAAGTAGGTTTTGTTTTATTTCGGATACATAGAAGGATATCTTTAAGGGAAAAAGTTTTGGTTGGCGAGTAAAATTAGGGGAAGCCAGTATGTAAAATAGGGAGAGGCCCGGTGCAACATGGTGACTAGATCAATGTCCGGAATCCACGAATTGGATGCTTGTGAGCGGTAACCTGTGAAGTTGGCCGAGGCAGGCTATCTGGTCCTCATAGTAGCAAGGTCACGATTAGGGCACTGAGATGGAATATGGCCAATGCCACACCTGTTGCAAGTACCAAAAAGAATAATTTGAGTAGAAGTTTAGCTAAATAGACTACAATTACCTCTGCCTTGATTTCTGTCGTTTCCTCGTCCACGACCAGGATTATTACCAAACTGATTTGTATAGTTTGCCAGGTTGGGCGTTGATGGACTAAACGTGAAGACCAAGCTAGGACAGAAGCCGTTGAAGTTCAGGCTAATCTTGGTTGAGGAGCGGACAAGATGGAGCAAGGGTTGCGATTACTAGTAGCAATCATAAAGGCTTGTGCAGGAGGGATGTATTTCTTGATCATGATCTGAAAGTAAGCCATGCAGCTTGGCCAAGGCAACCGGAAATTGTCGACCAAGAAGGGTTGACTTCAGCCCATTGTATTCCTCTCGAAGCCCCGAAATAACCAGCATTACCAAGTCTTTGTCTTTCATGGGTTCGTCGATATTGACTAGAGCAGTAGCATAATCCTAGCCCTAGCCCTGGTCATATAAGCAATGGAGGTTTCATCAGGCTTCATCGAGATCTTAAGAAGCTCAGTTTTTAGGGTGTATTCCCTAAGCATTACCAAGTCTTTGTCTTTCATGGGTTCGCCGACATTGACTAGAGCAGTAGCATAATCCTAGCCCTAGCCCTGGTCATATAAGCAATGGAGGTTTCATCAGGCTTCATCGAGATCTTAAGAAGCTCAGTTTTTGGGGTGTATTCCCTAGAAGATGTGTGAGGAGAGTAAGCACGCTCAAGGGACAGCCAAAGATCTCTAAAAGTAAGGCCCTGAACATGTTGGAATGAAGCCTCGGAAATAGTAGAAACATGGATCATTTGAACGTGAGTATCATTGGAGACCCAAGCCGTGTAGCTAGGGTTTAATTGTGGCGGCGGCACGATGCTGTCAAAATCTTTTCCTGAAGAAGATGGAGTAGCCATGGAAGGACATGGAATGGTGCCATCAATGTAGCCAAACAGAGCGTTGGTGATAAGCAACGGCTGAATCATAACCTTCCAGTAACCATAAATGGTTGGGGACTAAGTAAAGCCAAACTTGTGAGAATTGTGGATAGCCTTGTCGGCCGAGGAGGGAGCAGTGATAAGAGCCATGGCAGCAGCAGCCACATAGGGCAGAAACCAACAGTGGCAGATTCCGTATTAGCTTGAGGGATGTGTGACAGAAGGCAGAAACAGTAGGCCAAGTATAGGGGAAGCAGGCTAGGTTTTGCGGTGGCTGAAGGGGTGGGCGCTAAACAGAGTGGGTTTAGGGTTTGCAAGTGTGAACAGAGTGGGTTTAGGGTTTGCGAAGGTGAACAGAGTGAGTTCAGGGTTTGCGAAGGTGACCTAGAAGGATGGGAAAGTTGAGGGGTTAGGGTTTGCTTGGCTGATTTGCAACTAGCAGGTTCTTGATCGGTCGCGGAGGGTGGCGATTGGTGGCTGTTGGTGTTCTTGACCGGTGGTAGAAGGGTGGCGATTGGTGGCCGGCAGCAGATTCAGAGGCAGAAAGGTGGGCCGGCAGAAAGGAGGGTGGTGCGATTTGTGCAGGCAGGATATGGTGTGGCTGCTTGCTCAGTGGTGGCCGGTGATTGCTGTTGTGTTGCAGTCAGGTTTTCCGGCTAGGGTTAGGGTTTCTAGAACCAAAGCTCTGATACCAAGATACTTGGTCATCAATATTATTGTATATAATTGTGTGTAAAACACTGATTACAAGATAGATTATAAACGAAATATATTTACAATCTAATCCCTCTAATATAACACTTTAATGCCTCTATTATAATTATATGCAAAGTGTCTAATACTTCTAGTTAAGAGTTGGGTTTCATGGAATCTCAGGCATCAAACAAGCATGTGTTGAATACTTGAATATTTCCTTCTAATCAGCAAAGCATGTGTCTCATGTTAATGGTACACCTCCCACATCCAGTGGCCAGTCTCAACTTTATTTGGCTGAACTAATCCAGAATCAAAGGATTGACATAACCTGTGATAAGAAATGGCCCATTACTCTATTGAAGAAAAATAAGTCCACTAAGCCTGTATTGTGGTTGATCAGGCCAATCAAACCAAGCCTTGAGAAGTTACAACAGAACATGGATTGAAGGACAGGTGTAGGGCTGACATGCTCCAAGTTGTTATGCATGCTGAGAGTGAGAGAGAATAAGATACACTTCTATAGTAACAGATTTAGGTGAGAGGGAATATCCGAGTATTTATCTTATTTGTGAGGAAGGCTCTTCAGCCTGGCAGGAGAGTTCCTCATCGGCTATTTTAGCTTGGGCAGAAGGGTGGACCATTCTGTGGCTACTCTTTCTGATTTGTTTCTTAATCATTTTAATACTATATTTCAATTTCAGTCTCTTCTTACATTCGTAGCTTCTTTTTCCAAGTTTTGAGTTCTAGTATCTATCAACCTGGCCTGTCGGTTACAGTTTTCCACACTGGAATTGAGTTGGTGTGAAATACTATGCAGAAAAAAGCAGCATTGGGTCAATGCTCTGAAATTTTCATATTAACGAGTCATGCACTTGATCATTTATAGGAACAGGAAGCATCAAGCATCATTTCCAAGCAATTAAATAATTTTAGGTAAAAGAAAACCTAAAAAAGAACATAAATAATTGCTTAGTTAGAAGCCTGACCTGTGCCTTCTGTAAAGGAGAAACCCGGCAGCAGACCACTGAACTGCAACTTAAGCTCAAACTAAGCAGTGTAGACCGCAAACTTGGGTCTAAAGCATACATCAAACACTTTCCATCTATTAAAAGGGACAACTTCTGTCCAGATGAGCTATGAATGATATTTTGTGCTTCTCCATGGCACTTGTGAAGCTCATTTTTCACAGTGTCTCTAATAAACTGAGCCATTTCCACTTGATCACCCTGGAAGAAGAGTTTGGTTAGAGATTGAATAAAAAGAATCCAATGGAGAGATGAAAACGATGATAGCTAAAAAGAATGGCTTACTCTGCTTTCAACATCCCTGATTGCATCAGTTTCTGAACTGATAACAAACTGTTTCATGTCATTGTTAATTAACTTGCAAGCTGGGACATATTAAAAGATAAGTGAATATTTAATTAATGATATGGATCATGAGTTAACCAATTAGGAGAAATCGAAATCATACCATATGCTATATTTATTGCAGTTTCCAATTTGTCCCCTGTAAGCACCCAGATCTTAATTCCAGCTCTAGAAAGAGTTTCTATGCATGATGGTACCCCTTCTTGAAGCTTGTCTTCAATAGCGGTGCAGCCAATCAAAGTAAGATCCTTCTCTATCAGTTCTGCCACCTGTTTTGGAGTTTCACATGTTTTCAAATTATATATATATATTTGCTTCCCGGCTTTATCGATGTTCTAATGTCTATCCATGTAAGAACAGACAAAGTGAAAACCCATATATGCACACTACAAAAGTGTTTGAATTGAAAACAAAAAAGAGATTGGCTAAAAGATATTATTACTACATCAGCATTTCATGTGAAATGATAAAAATAATTAATCAAGGCCAATTACCTCATCCAGTTTTCTTTCACGGTCTCGTAAAGAAGATTTTGACTGGATATATTTCTCATTCCAACTTTCATACATGTCTGGACTTAAATCCCTGTAGGCCAGGCAAAGAGTTCGCAATCCAGCTTCTCCATATTGCTCCAAGTGCTCTCTGGTAACTTTCTTTAACTCCTCATTTCCACTTGCCAATCTCTCATAAATTACAGTATCAGCTCCCTAAGAAGGGCAAATTCTGTATTAGAGTCAGGTTTCAACTTAATGGTAGTTCCAGTTACAGGAGAGGTTTACTGGAAGAATTACCTTGCAGTATAATACAAGCCTCCCATCTCCGTAACGACATACAACAGACTGACGTTTCCTTGTACTACAAGTCAAGCCGCCAAAAATGTTTTGGTAAAAGTATATTTAAGCATTAACATATAGCTTGTCTAACAGAAAAATATAAATGCTTTAGTTTTTTGAAAAAAAATGGCAGCAAAAGACCTTACCTATTAAACTCAAGGACGTTCAAAATTTCATATTTGACATCTTGAACTTTCCCCATTTTCTCAACATGTGATTCACGGACATAAACCATAGTAGGTGTGCGCCTGAAGAAATTGATGTCCATCAGGTCAATGACAGAAAATAGAACTTTGTCACATACACACCTTCATAAGTTTGCAGTTGAGTATTATAAATAAATAAACAACTTCAACCAAAGCACACACCAGAACTAGCATATGGTACTGGTAGCACACCATAGACAAAATAATCAGTTCTAAAATCTGTTAACAAAGGCAAGCATAAGAAAGGTAGATTGCATACATAAACTTATAAAGCCAAGAAGGCTTGGTGCTCAATGCTCACCCAATAACAAAGCGACATATATATATATATATATATATATATATATATATATATATATATATATATATATATATATATATATATATATATATATATATATAGATGGGATCATTGCAGAACCTAAATTTAGTGTAGAACTGTGAAACCAATATCGTCCATAGATTAGAATAATTTAATGGTCTTGATTAAAAGAGTCAAGTTTGGAATTAGTGAAAAAATGATTGGTAATAGTGATATTTTAATTCTTGGAGGGGTAAAAAAGGAAAAGATTGGAAATAGCAAAAAGATTGACATTAGCAAAATAAATATCTTTTTTCTTTAAATTAAAAATAACATTAATATTATTAATTTTTAAATCATAAAAATTATACCATAAAAACGAGTATTTTATACTCTTTAAAACGAAACCCGGTCATGATATATTTTTTTCGAAAAAATTTTACGTGTTTATTTTTCATTAAAAAAAATTTACCCAGACCACGATGCAATATAGCATGGTGAGATCATTCGATGTCGAATGAACACTTTGATATCGTATATTTAACGTCAGTGCAACACTGCATATACGTTCATTATTAACAGAGCCAAAATAATAGTCACAATTAGTAGTCAAAGTTGGTGGATTTAACGAGAACGGTTATGATATATATTTTTTATTTTTCGTAAAAAAAATTTTACCCAGACCACGATGCTTTAGCATGGTGAGATCATTCGATGTCGAATGAACACTTTGATATCGTATATTTAACGTCGATGCAACACTGCATGTCCATTATATATTAAAAGAGTAAAAAAAAAGTCAAAGTGGACAGTCAAACATGGTAGGCTACTATTAATTCAATGTTAATTGTATAATTACCATCTTATCCCTAGTGTTATATTATAATCTAATGGTTTAGATTGGTTCTATGGTTCTGCACTAAATTAAGGTTCTGCAATGATCCCAACCCTCTATATATATATATATATATATATATATATATATATATATATATATATATATATATATATATATATGTGTGTGTGTGTGTGTGTGTGTGTGTGTGTGTATACATACACACATATATATATGTTTGTATGTATATGTATGTATGTACCTGTAGAAGAAGAAGCCAAAGTTCTTTGCTGCAGTAACTAAAGCAGCCTCATCCGGAGATGCAGCTTGGTATTGAAGTTTTTCTGGGGATTCCTCACCTTCAGGAAGTACGGTATGGCATATAGCAAGACATCTGAAAAATTCCTAAATAAACAAGGGCAACAAATTATAAAAAACAACCATGAGTTCAAACTGCCCCACAGTTGATATCCATACATCCAACAGACTGGATGCTACTTGGTTGTCACGCACGTAGCACCAGTTTCTGGAATAAAGCTAATTACCTACAACAATTATACGCAAACATGACCATGAACCAATTATTGTTATAGATGGTACATGTGGTCCCTGGATTTCTTTTTGAACCTAGATCAGAAGCAAATTCATTTTAAGCAAACCATCTGCCATGCGTTGGCCTCCTCTGGTGCTTAGCCAAAAAGCTCTGCTCTTCAAGAAAAGTTGTTAAAATAAACCTCTTGTTAATTTTATGAGTAGATGCCTAACAAATCACCATGAGTGTAACAACTTGAAAATCCAAATAAGTATGTTGATCTTCTATTGGTTTATGATAAATAATATAGCAGCAAACTTAAGTTCGAGTAAGGTTGATCGTGTAATTAGGTAAAGTGAGTAAGTCATAATTTAAGAATTTAGTTGAAATTATATAATTGTGAATTAATTAAGCTATTTTAAAAAATAATTAAGTTGCTTTGTTACAAGACAAGATTATAATGCAGATAAAATTGTAAAGTTGATCAACTGACGGGGTGTTATGTTAATCATTAAGTCTGCTAAAATTTTATATATACACACACACACATACACACACAAATATAAATACATACATGCATATGTATGTGTGTGTATAGAATTAGGATATAGTGAAAACACAAATACAAATAATGGTTAGAATAATGAGAATCAATCATGATTTGCCACGTAGTTGTAATCGCCACAATCCATGTCTTACCAACCATAATTTGATTACGTGTCAAATAATGATTGGTTCTCATCATTCTCACCATTATTTGCATCCTCACTAGATCCATCCTCTCTCTCTCTCTCTCTCTCTCTCTCTCTATATATATATATATATATATATATATATATATATATATATATATATATATATATATATATATATATATATATAACGTCGTCTGAATTGCCTTGCAAGCGCTACATCTATATGGCAAGCCCACGTCGCCTTCGTCTCCCATTGTAGTCGCCTTCTTCATATGACAAGCGCTACCCGTCGCTTGCACTACATTGTCTGACGATAACCTTGCCTGACCGCTTCCGCTCTGACTGAGCTGACCGTCGCACCTGACTTCTATGTCCCATTATCCATAGATCTCCTTCCTTATCGTTGCCGGTCTAAGCAGAAGGTATATATATATATATATATATATATATATATATATATATATATATATATATATATATATATATATATATAGGGTCGGGATCAATGGGGTACCATGTTAGACTGGGGAACCGGAGTCCACCCATGTTTGGTTATAAGTTAAAAAAGGGTAATATAGTCAATTAGGTTTATTTAATAGATGACAACTAATAATTTAATAAATTCCTTAATTATAGGGATTTACTTCCATAACAATATCTCTAATAAATTTCAAAGGGTTTTAGTGAACATGTTCAGTCGGCTTTGACAATAGGTGTTAGTGAACATGTTCAATCAGATTCGACGATAGGTTTTAGTGAACATGTTCAATCGACTTCGACAATGGGTTTTAATGAACATGTTCAATCAGATATGTCAAATAAATGTATTTATTATTTTCATCAAACCGTTCGAGATGGTTCAATTTCATATACACATTATTGAACATGTGCAATCAGAGTTTATTGTGTTTTTAGTAGCTTTTAACCGTTTTGGTGATAAACCAATATTGACGGTATTGAACATGTTCAATCGTTGTTTATGGCGTGTTTTCATTGCACATGTTCAGTATAAGTGTAATGAATGATATTAACTGAAATGGAGATTTTCATGGGATACACGAAATCTTTGATTCTAATTTAAAATTTTCAATACCATTTTTAACCCCAATATTAATTAATGTGGGAAATAATTTTAAACAAATTTATATTATATTTTAATAATTTTAGTGATATATGATTGGCTATAAATGGTTCCCCGGTACCCCAGTCTAACATGGTACCCCATTGATCTTGAATCTATATATATATATATATATATATATATATATATATATATATATATATATATATATATATATATATATATATATATATATATATAAGCGAGAGTACCGAACGCACCCCTTTGTGAATGATCGATCACTCACAAATTTCTTTTTTACATAAACATATATAAACCAAAATTATAAGACTTTTTATCAGAAGAATCATACATTTATACATTAAGATTCCAAAAATAAATCATGTGAATGGTTGAAAAAAATCATGTGAATGATCTTTAACTTGGATGACCATTCACATAAATATACCTGACACAATTGTAAGGGCATAGACTTGGTGAATGTATCTAAAAATTCACATATCATGCGTGTAACGTTAATTTAAACATGATTGTGAAAAATTAATTTAAAATTGTTTAAGGGCGGTACCTTCAGGTACTTTTTTTAACCTAAGTCTCTCTGTGTGTGTGTGTGTGTAAATTTAGGATCAAATGAGAAATTAAATATATGTTGAATAAAACACAAAATGACTAGTTGATTCGACATATATGTAATTTTAGTTTAATATTTTTCACAAATACACACACACACACATACATACATACACATATGTATGTCCATATGTATGTATGTATGTATGTATGTGTATATATATATATATGTATATATGTATGTGTGTGTATATATATGTGTGTGTATGTGTATATAGGGGTGGGTTCAATGGAAAACCACATGCATCAGGAAACCAATCACAACCATTAGATATGATGCAACTGACTAAAAAAAGCGGTGTCAATAATGTAAATCAATTGAACTTTATATGCATCAATATGCATGTGCATAACTACGTGGAAAGGCAATATGGTGAACACACATGGGAGTCAAATAAATGTGTGTAATCTCATGCAATCAATGAACCTTAACATCCATTTTTTCTTTTGATTTTGATATCAATTAATCTATGGAAATTCAAAATGTAGGAGAGATTTAGGAGTTTGTAATATTAACATGATCGTATTTAAATTGTACTAAATTAATATAAATTAACTATTCCTATAATGCCCTTAATGATCCTTTGTAACACATTTCATTTAGTTTAGGGTTGGGTTCTTTCGAGAATCTTTAATCTCATGAGACCTAGGAACCAATTGTAGCCTAAAGATCAAGAAGATCTATGATTGAAAATAGGCAAATGATATTTTTGTAATTATTTAGACTTTTGATAGTGGAGAATCTTGAAAAGATGTGCAAAGGGTATTTTAACAATAATAAGCTGATTTTTTTCTCTCTCACTTCCTTTTTATGCCACACTAACATCGATAATTCCAATATTATGTTGCCACCATAGCAGAGTCATGCAATAACATTGACTCATGTCAGATCTAATAAGTAGTTCAGTTTAGCGAGCAAAAGAAAAAAAAAAGACTCATGCCTGTTTGATGACTTTGACGTACAATGAGTATTATAGCAAGAGAGAGTCCACCTTAAGTTGATAAAAGATATAATAATTTCTATGTTACACTTTGTGATGGAAGTAAACTACCTTGCATATATCAGAATTAGCTTCATTCCTCCAAGCACCAAGCATGAGTCTGGAGTCATCAAAATTGAAACCCTTTTCACGTGCTGTATGAGATGGCTTCTGTACCTGTGAAGTTTCTGCCTACTTAACTATTTGGCAGATTAAGTTACATGATTACATCCTTCCAAGTTATTTACAGATTATCATACCTCCTTAACATTTAAGCCATTCCTCCTTGCTGCTCCCATTTCTATTTCAGTAACACCAGTTCCATACATCTCTCCACCAATTGAACATTTAAAGAACTCCATCAAGTTTCTTGTCAGAGTTCCAGTTTTATCAGAAAAGATATATTCCACCTGTAACAACCAAGCAGCTCACCATTTCAGTAAACAGACAGCAGTTATGGTTCAAATATGTAATTAGTATATGATATTGAATTTAGGTGGATCACACTACACTCTTTAGACAGTCTGCGCTGTAAGAAATCATTATTTTACATCCAATAATATACATAACTAGTGAGACAGTCTCAAACCCCATCCCAAAATTCTCAAATGCTATCCAAGTAGTGGCTCATTCGACCATGTAGTAGTCCTTAAGGTCTAGTGTGTTGGACTCGCACATCTTCTAAAAATGATGGTTGCCAATAGAAATTTAAGAGTTTCCCATCTCACATTCATTGTGATTGAGAACCTCATAAGCACTCAGCAGTCTTATCAAAAGACATTTGCCAGCCATGCATTTGAGTTGATTGTGTGGTTAGTATCGTGCTAAGGGCTTGGGGTACATAAAATGATGTTTAGACTTTAGATATCATAGGAAGTACAACTTATGTGACAAATGATAGGTCCCAATCTAAATTAATATTCCAAGTTTTTTAGTTAGAAGCTTTCTACTGATGCAAATAACCACTTCATCTATTCCTATATATAAACAACTAAAAGAAAGTTACGAACTTTGACCCATTCTCTTTAGCAAAAACATGCATGCAAGGGTGGATCTTTATAGGGGCAAGAAGATTGAGATGAAAGGTGATGAAACTTCCAATGTTTACCTCAATCACATGCAAGAATATGCAGAACCATTGGTGAATAGGTTAAAGATAAAGATCTTGTCATGCTTATTGTATCTAGTCTTCGAGAAGAGTATTATTACAACCGGAGAGAAGAAATCAATCTAATGATTTCATATGTTAAGAGACGTATAATGATACGTGGATTTATACAAGAAATCTAAATAAGGGACCTAATCTATTCCTATAATTTACAATTCTAGTCCTTGCTATATAAAATTCTAACACTCCCCTCCAGATGGTGCCTACATATATTCGACTCAAGGCACCCAAATTGTCACATATATATTCGACTCGAGGTCCTTTGAGAGACTTCGTAAGCACATCTGCGAATTGATCATTACAATCGACAAACTTAGTAACAATAGTGCCATCCAGCACCTTTATCCCTGACAAAGTGACAGTCTATTTCAATGTGTTTTGTCCTTTCATTAAAGACTGGATTACAGCCAATATGGAGTGCAGCTTGTTTGTCACATATCAGTTTCATGGGGATATCTTGCAAAATCTTAGTTCTTCAAGAAGTTGCTTGACCCATACGAGCTCACATGTTCCATTTCCCATTGCCCGACACTCGGCTTCTGCGCTTAATCTTGCTACTACAATCTGTTTCTTGCTTTTCCAAGACACAAGATTACCTCCAAAAAGGATGCAATAACCTGATGTTGATCTTCAACTAAAAGTACAACCACCATAATCTACATCTGTATAGCGTTGTATCCCTATATTCCCTTTCTTTCCATATAACAGACCTTTACAACGAGCTCCTTTGATGTATCTTAAGATCTATAAGGCTGCTTCCCAATGAGTATCACACGGAGAATTCAAGAATTGACTAACTATACTCACAGCAAAAGAAATGTCTGGCCGAGTCACTGTGAGATAATTAAGTCGACCCCAACTAATCTCTTGTACTTCTCTTGGTCTTTTAAAAAGCTTCCCTGATCAGGTAAGAGTTTTAGATTGGGATCCATCAGAGACTCAATAGGTTTGCAATCAGTCAAATGAGCTTATTTGAGAGTGTCTAGAGCATACTTCCTCTCTGAGAGATTGAGATTCCATCCTTTGACTTTGCTACTTCGATACCCAGAAAATACCTGAATTTTTCCATGTCTTTTGTCTGAAAATGCTTGAATAAGTGGTCCTTCAGTTGTTTTATTCCCTCATGATCATTCCAGTGATAACTATATTATCAACATACAGATACGATAAAAAAAATGAATGCTCTGTCTACTTTGTTTCATTCCAAACTTATAAACTACATGACTGGATCTCCCAAACAACATATTGTTTCATGGACCGCCCGCAAACAACATATTGTTTCTCGATCATCCACTAAGTCGGGTACAAAGCTCTGGCTGACACAATAGCTAAACTTACTTGGCTTCAAGCTCCTCTTAGTGAACTTGGCATTCATACACTTTGCTCCCATCCTATGGTGTGATAACTTAGGTGCAACTTATCTATCCGCTAACCCGGTCTTTCATGCTCATACAAAGCACAAGGAAGTTGACTCACTTTGTTAGACAGAAGGTTGCTCAGGGAGATCTTCGTGTCCAATTCATATCCACAAATGATCAGATTGCGGATATCTTCACAAAGTCATTGCCAACTCCTAGATTTTTCTTTCAGAATCAAACCTGCAGGTTGTTTCCTGGCCTTAGCTTGTGGGGGCATATTAGACTAAATGTACTTAGTTATAGTAAGCTTAGATTAGATGGCACTCATGTATAAAATATATCCCTATATATAGTGCCCCTATGTAATCAGTTTAGATACAACGTTAATATACAACATAATACAGATATATAGCGCCCCTATGTAATCAGCTTAGATATATATAATTAATTAAATATATATTTAGATAAATATAATATAATATATAATTTAAATTAAATTAAATAACAAATATATATAACATAATACAGAATTAAATTAATGATAAATATTTATAATAAACAACCCAAGCTGGAGCCCATCACTTTTAAAAGGACTGCCGTTGAGCTTTAAAGGATTTGAGCTCCGCTTAGCTTGTTTACACCCTACCAGCTGTGTTTGAATACATAGTTGTGAAAAGTGTGCCTAGGCTTTCAGACGAAAAAGGCGCAGGCTACTGGGCTTTTTCTTGAACAAGGTGAGGCACATAGCTGAGGCTCACCAAGGCGCAGCGCCAAGGGATTGAGGCGCAGGTGGGCCTAGCCACACCTCATATACATAGGCTAATTAGATGGATATTAGTGGACTTTTATTGATGGGCTTTTATCGTGTTTTTGATCTGGTAGAAGATACGAACGGATTAAAATACTAACCTTCATAAGTCGACTTCTTGAGTTTCCATACAATCGACTTCACCTTCAATCTCCCATCACCTTAATGGCAGTTGAAAGGTTTTAGTGGTTGTCCAATGGTAACATCAAGTTATAAATGTTTTAAATTTAGTGGGAGTTCAAAGGTTTTAGTGGTCTATTGGTTTTAATGTCTTAATCTTGGAAATGAAGTATGTTAGCTATTTTATGCATGTAACACAGCTTTATTTGATATTATAAATGTTTTAATGCTATTTAGGTTGTGTAGGAAACTAGGTATCATATACATAATTTTTAATTTCTTTTAGTCTGATGTGCCTCGCATCCATGAGGCCCACGCCTAGGCCCCAAAGACCCCTTGAGCCTCCGTGAACCTTGAGCCTTTCACAACTACTTTGGATCAACTGTCAACCCTCCTGCCTCCTGTAGCACCTCCCATTCTTCAACCTTGCCAGATATCCCGTGTGCTGAGAGCATCTTACCAAACCTTCAAACCTTTGTTAGCCCTCACATCAATCTATAACTACTCCAGCTATGTGAGAGCCTCCCGACCTTCATCGCCGTATGTTTGCGACAAAAACACCTCCACAACCAACAAAGAACTTCTGACTCAGTCTCATTGTGACAAAAGTGAACCATGTCCAAGCACAGTTTTAAGAATCCTAAAATATATAGGGCCTATTTTACAAATACAGATTGTCCAGGAACCATCACATATCCAACCTGATTTGACTAATCTCTTCACTAGGTTATCCTTCTTGTTCCAGACATGCACCGCTTCTTATCCTGATTAGTTTCTCCTAATTTAATCTGAATAAGACATGGAGAAATACAGGGAATCATCAACCTGCACTGCACACATCTGCCATGTGATCTGTGAAACCTAACAGCCGAGCTCAACATACCCAACCTTGATATGCCATTGAATCCCATCAGGTATGGCATGCCTAACTAAGCATACCCAATCCTGATCTGTGCAAATAGGTTCAAGATGCAATTCTTGTGGCTCCCCCTGAGTTTGAATAACCTCACATTGAAAATGTGGAATATGAAATACAGAAAATGAGATCTCCATGAGTTGGGAGAATAGAGGAGACATCTAGATCAGCGAGGAAAAGGTATCAAGACATCTCGATGGGAGGAGCTATCAATCACATAATCTAATATGAGGACCTGCTAGTAAAGTCCTTTGTGTTGTTTGTCATAATATTCTTTGAAAGAAAAGGTGTCTGATCCGTGGAGTTAGATGAAATGGAATTATGCGTGCCTGTTATAATCCATATTGGTGTATTGGACGGACTACTTAATCACGTTTATATTATATAATCTGACTATGGAATACAGACTCTAAACCCTAACTATGATATATAATCTCAGTGGATATGTCACCTAACACACTTTGAGAATATAACTAAGAAACTTATTACCTGTCCAAGTTCCTCGTTTAGATTTGATGTTCGTGCTAACGCAGGGGTATTGGTATCACTGTGGTACATGCGCAGGTCATTATTTATGAACTTGGTTGACTGTATGAATTTAATCATCTGAAAATTGGAAACAATGAGACTAATTAAAACATGTCATTTAGAGATTACACGTATGCTGCAAAAGCTAGCTTACAAAAATCATGAACCTACCTCAATAGAAACATAAAGAGAGATTGGTATGATTGGTGAATACAAAGTGATAAGGGTAAAGATGCTTAGAACAAAGACCTGTAAGCAAAATTCCAAAATCAATAACTCTAAAGGACAGAGAGAAACAACAAAACCAGATAAAATTCCTATCACATCAGCAAGTAAAACAATACCACAAATCTGTTGCTTGGATTGAACTGTTGAGAGTCCCCATTAATCCACAGCTCCAAGTAGTGATACTTGTTATTTACGAATACAGCACTGCAACATTTCATGGACACTACTATAACAGCATGATGATAGCAATAGCAACAAAGCATGAAAATCACACCACCTAGTCACCTACCTGCCTATGGCCCCAATCAAACACATGGAGAGAAGTACACCAAAAAGTGTGGCTATTACTTTGTCAAGTTTCCTCTCCAGTGTACTCCTTTTAGAAGGAACATTCATGGCATTCATCATTACCTGTCATTGAATAGATATAACAATCAATTTATCATATACAATTTATATGCATACTTTTTTGAAAGAGAAGAGGAGGGAAACAGAAACTATAGATCACAAACTAAAATAGTTGTATGAGGTGCAAAAGAGATATTAGTTACTTCCTACATGCTAACTATTAACCAGTACAAAGATTAACACCAGAGTCATGCCACATGACAGGTGATCACAGATGAGCCACGTTGAACTCTCAATATTATGATGTGAACCATGTCTTTTTATCATCATTGTTGCTTAAAATAAGTAATAATTAAGACCAGCCCAAAGATTAAAAAAAACCTTAGTCTCATGTCCCGTGAATATTACAGTCCCAATGATGTACTCTGTATTACGTAGACTGCATCCCTGAAATGCATGTAGACCAATATTACATTAATAAAACAATTGATTGAATAATAAATGCATAATCATAGAAAATAGGTAGCCAAAAGTACAACCAACGAAAAAGCATAACAAAAACAGCAGCACTTATACGTTCAAAAGAAATTCTAGGTCCTTCATTCTCAAGAGGGTGAATGAACAATACTGACTCTCCCATGTGACTCATATAGGTCTCAAACAACAATTAAGAAGATTCTGTTAGGGTTTATCGCGTCACACACACAAACAATGTAAAAGCAAAACAGAGAACACAACAATATTACGTGATTCAGTCGATAGTCTGACCTACATCCACGGGGACAACTACAGTTTTCTTTTTATGAGGTGATAATCAATTTACAAGTACAAGAGATCAATACACAGAGGAAATACAATTAGGTAATCTCCTATTACCTAGTTAAGGTAACGAAATCAAAGTTAGGGCCGACTGCGTCTTCCCCTTTTCCTCTAAATGAAGCCTACATCACAACAATCTCCCACTTGGAAGCTTCGAAATTCAAACATCTGCGCTCCACTGTACTTCTGCGAAAAATTTACCAAACTATAACCCCCTCCTAGTTGCCACCCGCCTTCTCATCACTATTCCTGAAGGCATCCAGCGTTACAGATTTTGTGAACATATTTGCTAGATTCTTTGTTACCAAGTATCTTTTTCACTGAAAGCGTCCCATCATTTATCGCAATGGAGGACATAGTCTTTTTGAATTATACCCAACTCTAAAAGAAAATTCTTTAACAAAATCATCTCCATGCCAGCTTCTTCTATGGCCATATATTTTGCTTCGGTGGTTGAAGAGCAACCCTCTTTTGCAATCGGGACATCCAACTAATAGTTGTACCCCCAACAGTAAACACGTAAACGGTGGTGCTTTTCCCCGTATCCACACAACCTCACAAATATGCATCAAAATAACCTAAAATTACCTTCTTTCTGCTGAAACATAAGGCAAACTTAGGTGCCGTTTGGATTGCATGATTTAAAATGACAAATTCTAAAACGATAAGATTTTGAAATATTTAGGTGATGGATGGATTATGAAAGGTGGAAAAGTGGGAAATATAAAATCCTAATAAGCTAAATCCTTTCTTTTAATTTTTTTTATCCAAGCATGACAATGAAGTATTTCTAAATCCGATTCCTAAATGAGTTGTTTAAATCCCTCAAACCAAACGGCACCTTAGAGGTGCCTATCAAATAGCGTAGCAGCCACCTAACCTCCTGACATAAACCTCCTGACCACTCCCACTACATGAGCAATATCAGGTCTCGTGCAAACCATTGCATACATCAGACTACCAAGGAACCTTGGCCATTTCTTCTTTGTCTTTGTGGGTCTTTAGAGATCGCTTCTTTGAGAGTTTCACGTGACTACCTAGAGGTGTGTTTCTAGGCTTTACATCTAACATACTGAACTTCTATAGGACTTTTCCAACATAATTCTCCTGCGAGCTTCAAAGCACCAACAGCTCTGTCTTGAATTATGCTTATTCCCAAAATTTGACTGGTAGCTCCTGAATCCATTATTTCGAATTCTTTAGATAACTGCCTCTTCAAGTCTTTTGATTTCTTCCATGTCAGACCCGCGTACCAACACATATCAACATATAACAGAAGAATGATATATGAAAACTTAAACTTATTCAGGTATAACAATGATCCGTATCACATCTTTTGTACCCGTTATTCTGTATGAATTCATCAAACTTTAAGTACCACTGCCTTGGAGCTTGCTTCAGTCCATAAAGAATCTTTTGCAGTTTGCAAACCAAATTTTCTCTGTCGTCATCAGAGTTGTGCCTTGTAGATATCTTCATTCAGGCTTCCATGCAAGAAAGCTGTCTTAACATCAAGTTGCTTCAAGTGTAGATCATATGCAGCTACAATACCAAAGATTGTTCCGATTGTGGTCATCTTCACTACCAGTGAAAATATCTCGTTATAATCAACTCCCTCTTTCTGTTGGAATCCCTTAACCACCAATCTAGCCTTGTACCTGTTGCTACCATCAACCTCATCTTTGATCCTCAAAACCCATTTTACCGAAGACCAAAGTCTTGTTCTTATCGAAATACCTCATTTCTTCATCCTTTCTTCCACCGAATAAAATCTTTCAGGTTTGTAGCTTCTGAGTAACATAAAAGCTCACCGTTGTCGGTCAATAGAAGATAGTTCGCTGGAGAGCATCGTCGTGGTTGCTTTAAATCTCTAATAGATCTTTTTAACCAGTTTTCAATGTCGGTAGCTTCGTTTTCAGTGCTCCCACTATTTTCAATATTCTCATTGTTTTCAAATCCTTCATGTTTGTCTGAGCCCCCACTGCCTTGAGAATTCTCTTCTTATGGTCTGGAAGTGTCTTCAGAAATTTCATCATACATGGCTTGATTTCTTATCCTTGCTTGAAGTTGAAGCAAGTTCATCCTTGTAAAGAGCCTTTTCATTGAATATTACGTCCATGATTATAATAACCCTTCTGTTGTGATTATCCCAGAAGCGATAGCCCATATCATCCTAACCATATCCGATAAAAGTACATTTCTTCACCTTTGCCTCAAGCTTGTAATTATCTGCATCTTTAATCATGACATAAGAAACACAGCCGAATACTTTCAAGTGTTTAAAAGATACCTCTCGACCATGCAATTCTTGTTCAGGAATCTTGAATCAAAGGGGGACCGATGGTCCACGATTAACGAGATAAGTTGCAGTGTTAACTGAATCAACCCAAATCATTTTCGGTAAACCTGCATGTAATCTCATGCTCTTTGCCATTTCCTTCACAGTTCTGTTCATCCTCTCTGCAACCCCGTTCTGCTAATACCAGTTGTTAGGGTTTATCTCGTCTCACACACACAAACGTAAAGTAGATAACACAACGATCTTACGTGGTTTGGTCGATGATCTGACCTACGTCCACAGGGGCAACCAGGGTTTTCTTATTATGAGGTGATAATAAATTACAAATGCAAGAGATTAATATATGGAGGAAAATACAATTAGGTTTACCAAATTAAGATAACAAAGTCAGGGTTAGGACCGGCTGCCCCTCTCCGTTTTTCTCCTCAAAATGAAGCCTACGTAACAACACACAATTAATGAGATAAGTTGTGGTGTTCACTGAATCACCCCAGAATATTTTCTGTAAACCTACATGTAATCTCATGCTCTTTGCCCTTTCGTTGAGAGTTTCGTCCATTTTCTGCTGAGGTGTCTCTGGCACTGTCTTCAGCATTCTATAACCATGTTCAGCGCAATAAACAATGAACTCTTTTTTACGGTATTCACCCTCATTATCTAAGTTCAAGCATTTAACCTTCAGATTTGTTTCATTTTCAATTGCAGCCTTACACTTCTTAAAGGTGCTGAAAACCCAGATTTGCATTTAAGAAAGTAAACCCACACTTTTCTTGTGGAATCATCGATGAAAATAACATAGTATAACGAACCTCCTACTGCAGAAACTGAAGTAGGACCGTAGACGTCGAAATGAATCAGCTCCAACTTTTTGGCCTTGGGTGGTTGACCCATCTTTGCAAATGAATACCTACGTACATGCTACAACGCGATAGCGCCCGCTATTTCATGTTTAGCGGATATAGTATTAATACCAAAATATATATGGTATATTAAACTTTTTAATGTATTTAACATTTTAACTCTAAAATAAAGTCCTAAAACTATCAAAAGTCAATCATAGATCATCTAATTCTTGTAAATACGTCTTTTATGTGTGTGTGTATAATATATTTAAAAAAACAAAAATCCAACATTGCTACCGCTAAACATATAATAGCGGTAGATTGTCGCTACGCTACGCTATTCGCTATAGCGACCACTATCATCGCTATTGAAAGCTATGAAATGATCAACCTCTTTACAGTTCCAAGATGTCTTTTCGACTTCCTCTCTTGGACTTTGATCGACCTCTGTTGTTACATCCCATGTATTGTTTTCTGCCCCTTTCTTCTATACTCGGTAGAGTGCTTGAACCTTTTCTCGAACCTTACCCATTATTTCTTTTGCAGATATCTTCGCTCAAGATTAAATCTCGAATACCTTCGAAAGTGAGCTTAGTTTTTCCCAAAGAGCTACTAACTGTTGTGACCGTTCCAGAAGACAACACTCTGGCAGGGAATATAATAACAACAATGCCTGAATCTCATCATTGAATGTTATGTCAACTGATACATCACATTAAACTCGTTCACATGATTAGTCACTGACGTTCATTTGTACATCTTCATGTTACCAATTGTCTAATCAAGAACACTTTCTTAGCAGCCGACGGTTTCTCATACATGTTAAATAGTGCTCTAATCACCTCAAAAGTCTTCTTTTCATTGACAATGTTGTACAAGACATTCCTTGCCAGTGACGACCTCAAATGCCAAGGGCATGACGATCCAAGAAATCCCAATCAGCGTGTGTCATAGTCTCCGATTTAATTCCACTCAGCGGTTCACGCAACTTATTCTGGTAGAGATAATCCTCGATTTGCATCTTCCAAAAGCCAAAATCGTGCCCTCGAATTTATCGATCTTAACTTTACCGTCCTCGACCATTGTTTCAAAACGAACCCTGTTGAAGTGAAACAAGATTGTAAAGTAGTGTTCAACCACAGCCATGGCCGCCTGCCTGACTTGATAACAACACTACTGTTAACAATCAATCTTAAAAGAATAAGAAAAACAAAGTTTGAAACGAGTGCACCTGATTTCAATGAGCCAAACGAAAATAACTTTGATCTGACCAGGACTTTAAAGGAACCAACGAAACCAAATCTGCCCAAAAACACTAAACAAAAGAACCTCCCTTTTCAACGGCAATCAACAACCCTAATCACTAGGGTTTCTACGTAAGAACGGCGGCTAGGGTTTTAGTTAACAACTACTAGGGTTTCTGCCACAATTAAGGGTTCTGGTCGTTAGGGTTAGGATAACTAACAACAGCGGCAGCGGTGGCAAACGGCAGCGCAAAGGGTTTTCGTAAAGGTTTTTGTTAAAACTGGCTTTTTCGCAAGGGATTCTGGTTGCTAGGGTTTCAGACGAGCAGGCTTCTTCGCAAAAGGTTTCTAGTCGCTAGGGTTTCAGACAACCGGCGACGGCGGCGGTCGGCGGTAGCAGCACGTGAGTGTGAGTTGACTTTTCTAAACTTGTCTCTGATACCAGTTGTTAGAGTTTATCGCATCACACACACAAACAACGTAAAAGCAAAAGAGAGAACACAACAATCTTATGTGGTTACCTACGTCCACGGAGGCAACTAGGGCTTTCTTTTTATGAGGTGATAATCAAATTACAAGTACAAGAGTTTAACATATAGAGGAAATACAATTAGGTAATCTCCTAAATAAGGTAATGAAATCAGCGTTAGGTCCGGCCTCCCCCCATTTCCTCCTCTAAACGAAGCCTACATCACAACGGATTCACCTTGAACAAGGAAGCAGTCACATCTTTACTACTTTCCATCGTTGTATGATAAACATTATTTATCGTGTATAGATTCACAAAGCTATGGAAGACCGTGATACTTGAGAACTAGATGAATTGTGAGCATATATAAAAATAAATAACTTGAGACATCAACTGAAACACATGAAGAATCCTTGAACAAAGCTATCTAATAGGTAAGGAAGGTAACTGTTATATCTTACTCGCAACAGAATTTGATTTGGACCAAGGGGTAAAGTTTGCTTCTGAAGTATCAAATTTCCCGTAAAGGTATAGAGCGAGTTGTTTGGTTGTTCACAATGTATTTCACCTGCAGTCAATAGATACATCAGCATCATGTTTAGAAAATGAGATTCATCAAAAGTTATGTGCAAAATAAAATGTAAAAGTTGCAATTGGCTATTGTTAGTTTGATGATTAAGACATTCAAATTTTAGCAGGCAAATCATCGTTGCTTGCCATGGATGCCCCAAGGCAAAGGTGTGCTGAGTGCAGGGAATGAAAGAAACTAGCTTATTTTTGTTTTTATTTTATCCATATCTTTGATACCATGTAAAAAACTCGTGGTTCAAATTATAATGTTATTCCAAACATAATTAAAGTGTATCAAACAGATCCCTGTTCTAAAAAGATAAACATACACTAATGCCTCTAACTAGGCTACACTGCGATTTTAAAATTCAACTGAACATAATCCTTCTTATAAGAACCATCCATCGCTGTCAATCAGAAGCAAAAGGTCCACGTATGTCATGATAAACCAAGTCTATTCATGGACCACCAAGGCACCAAGCAACATGTTGTATAAGTCAAATGACTGCATAAAGAAAGACCAAGATTACAAGCAAATACTACAGTTAACAACCCAACAGCTAGAATGGATATCCACATGCAACAACTGCAGAAGAAAACACAGATCAGTATAACCATCTGAAGTTAAATCAATTGCCAAAGCATCTAACCATGTTTTAACCAACCAACCTCATGCCAGAGAATAAACATGAAACCTTAACCCTAAAATCAAACAGAATCCATTATCATCAGTCACTTGAAGCAATTAGACTAATAGTATCAACACATTATATCCCTTAGAGGTTAAAGCAGATGGATAATATATACATATTCATTGTCAAAAAAATTAAGAGATTTAGACCTTTAAATTCGGATGCTTTCTCAGGAGTCACGTAATCCCAAGTCTTCTCCAAAGCTTTCCTTATTTTAAGATTAGTTTCACCATCCAAATTTGCAGTCTGATGCATGACGAAGAACAAGGATTTATTACAGTATAGTAGAAAGCTAATAAAGAATCAAAGTGTGTAACATATAACATTTTTTCTTCTTATGAAGTATAAATATGGTTACATGATACAAACACACCACTACCTGGAAAAGCATTAGCAGTAATTTAGAATGAGCAATGTATATGTAGCAATGCAGAACTTATGTGACAAAGACATAAAAATCAAGCAAAATAGATGTGCATCTTAAATAGAGGTGAATAAGAAGAATCAGACACGCATATCCAGCTCACATCAACCTTTCTGCAAATACTTGGAATGGCTGAATGAATCTACTACGTCATTCTTCAGTACAGACCTGAATTCGCAAAAACATCCTTAGTAGCTGGTGCTACCATTCTCTCTGTTACAGGTAATTTATGTATATTTCACTTTATATCTAAAATGTTCAATCAAACTTCTTAGTTCTTGTCTTCCTACAGATGGCATTTTTACAACAAGCAAATAATGTTTGCTAGAAAATCTATAAATAAGAAAAAACCCAACAAACTTTGTTTTTTGCGTGATGAAGTCTCCCAGAATTTATTTCAATCATTAAGTCCAAGAAATTATAAAAATGAACTATTAAATCCATGAACAAATTGTCTGAGTAGTTAATTCACTACACTTTATTTATATGAATAATTAAGAAACTGAACTAAAAAATAAATATTTAAATGGAAAAGGTACGTTGCTATTTAATCAAATAACATTATCATATGAATTTTATCATTCATTTTTTTAAAGTCACGGGATTTTAATCGTTCATTTTTTATAAAGTTCAGGGACTTGATCATTCAAAAAAGTTTAGTGACTTGATCATTCATTTTTAAAAAGTTCATAGATTAATCTTTCAAAAAACTTATTCAGGGACTTAATTGCTAACAAAACAAAAGTTCGTTGGATTTTTTATTTTTTTCCCTTTTTACCTTCCTAGCTATATTAGGCCACATTCTTTTTCAGAAACAACTATGGTGGTTAAAATCTTCTTTATCTAACATGAGCCCTCAGATTTTACATCATATTCACCACCCTGCCTCTTTTATATCACATAAACCTTGATTATACTTGTTTGTCCTATCGTTTTTTTTTTCTTCTGCATCCACATAAGCAGCATATGATTGTATTGAGGTGCCACCGATTGAAGCCATCAATGGCAAAAATATAAATAATAATAAGGGAAAGTTACACAGAAGAATTCCCCTCCTCTCCTCTTCAGTATTCTCTATTACAAAGAGGCAATGTCGTTAAAAGCGAAGTCGCACTCGAGGCAACATGCTTTGATTAGGGACTAAGTCGAGAGGCCAAAAAGGCAAAGGCCCGAGTGAAGTGAACCAACAAAAAATTAGAAAATACTTTACATGATGCTATTAGCACAAATACATAATATAAAAGCATATTATGTAGAATTATTGATATAATATCAAATATACTACATTAAAAAACCATTAGTAGTAGTAAACAAAGTAAAAGTTTTGTATACATGTGTTCTTTTTTGCATTTTTGTTTTTTGCTTTTACTTCTGTCCCTTTGTCTCAACAGTCGGACTCTATCTCAAAGGTCTATTATGAAAAGAAAGTGCTTAAAAAGAAAAATGTTGCTCAAAGATAAGTTTTGTAAGTAACAAAGTTTGTCAAGTAAAAAATTGAGCTCATTAGTCATTAGGCTACAAATGCATATGTAAGTTCAAAGTTCAAGACTCCTTCAGAAATAAGTCAGCATGTTAAACAATTTAAATACTAAACTTGAAATCAAGAGACCTCGGTATAGCAAACACCATCAGGGTTTGTACTTGCAAGAAGTAGCAAATCAGCTGGAAAGAACGTGTCCTGCCTCACCTGCAACAAATTGAACATTTAGACTTGCGTCAAACTTTTTTAAACAAATGTGAACTAAAACCATTAACCCACAGTGATCAAGAATAAGCAAGCATATTATCTTGTCAAACAATTCTACTTTGTGTGTATAGTCCCGATGATATATGTTAGACCATAGAAATATCTCTATATAATAATCTGCACATGTTGACTGGATATTCACATTGCCCAAAGGCATCCTTTTTTATAGTTCTCTATGGAACAAACTAGCAATTAGTTGATCTTTGACATTCATACTCACTTTGTTCCCCATCCTCCTAAGAATAAGTTATAGACACAATTTTCAGGGATGAAAGAATAGAGCTTTTATGGAGTTCTGATATGGAAAAATATGAAAGCATTGTTATTGCAGTTCAAAACAGCTTGTACTTGATATCTCATTTTCATAGTGGACTCTTTTTAGAACAATGTATATGCAAACTATTGCTCAATTATCTGGAACAAAAAAGAGTTATTAATCAGAGTAAACTTGGTAACAAATATCATAAATGGTTCAATGCCTATTGACCGTCATTATGGCTGGAGTCTGGACCTATGTACAAATGAATCATTTAATAATCCCCTTTGTTGTTGTGCGTGTAGATAGACATTATCTTTTAAAAAATGGGTTAAAAAGACAGATTCTCCTTGCACATTTGACCTCACTAACCTCAACTTACATGTGTGTGTGTGTGTGTGTGTGTGTATATATATATATATATATATATATATATATATATATATATATAGTATATTTCTTATGCTTCTAATACAATTTATCCCTAGATATCAATCTTTACCATCTCATCTCACTATTAGTGTTGGCATCAGTTGCTCACCATGCATATTCACTATAACTTCAATCTTATTCCTAAAACATGAGCACATCATAACCTAACAAGTGATTGACCCTAGACAGAATCATCCCTCCTTTTGCTCTAAGAGATTTTTTGAAAGTAAAATAAATATAAACATATTTGGAAGCTTCAAACACAGTTCATTGTATGATTTATGGCTAAGAGGATTAAACTATCGATGTAATTAAGTTTTTTCAGAGTTTAACCAAACCAAACCAAACAGAAAGAAGTAGACTACCATTGCACAAAATGATGATTTGTATGCTCTGTAGTTTTTACATTTGTCCACCAATAAAATCCTCTCACTAACAGATAATAGTGTTATTTTCCTACGGTCAACCTTACAGAGGTGTAATTTCGATAATTGAGATGGAAGAGTTGAACGAACCAAATTCATAAGAACAGACCATTAACCATAACTGGATATTAGAAGTAACATCACATACCAACCACAACAACACATGCTTTTAACCGATTACACGGAAGTTGAGAGCTACCACTTGCATTAACAAAAAAAGCTATGAATTGTAAACCTGGATGAACTATAAATGGAAAATATTTATTTAAAACTTTGGCACCAAGGATGTAGTATTTTTGAGAAAACAGTTGTTTGTTAATCAAACATCGAATGTTGCAAAACTGAAAATATAACAGCCAATTATATTAAAGCCAGTAATTAAGGTTCAAATTTCAGTTCTCTTCGAACTAAAGAAAAATTGACGAAAATATGACTTCTGAAGTGTCAACTAACCACAATAATGATATTGTTTAACATGATCACAAGGGAAACAAACGTAACAAATTTCTTACTTTAACAATGTCTCCAACCTGCAGCTTCTTCCAGGGAATGGACTCCCACCTTTGGTCTTGCAGCATCTCAACAGAAGAATTATTTATCGTCATGTCATTTTGAAGACGCTTCTGTTTAAGATTAGAGTTATTAAAAGTTAAGTACAAAGTATATCCACAAAAACAACCCAAAAAGACATGCTAAAGACTGTTTATAATAATTGAATAGTACTTCAAAGATCATATAACCAACCACCATTGTCCATGGATACGATTAAACAGTCAGTATATAGATGAATATTACTCACCCAATCCTCAAATGCCTCCTTGATAAGAGAGACAAAAAGCACGAGACTTAGCGGGATCACGTTTGTAATTGGACTAACAGGACTGCATAAAAACAAAACTATTATAGAGTCAAAGCTTACATAATTAGAAGCAAGTCAATAATATTTTGATTACATTCTAATTTATCAGAATGAGAATTGGGTCTAGGATGCAGAATAAAGTTAGCTTAGGAAGCAAAATAAAGTTAGCATAGGAAGCATCAAAAGAGTTGAGTGTGCTAAGTGTTAGGGTTAATCACACAAACACACACTATCACAATAAAAGAACACAAGCATGTAACGTGGTTCGGTCGATGTTCTAACCAACATCCACAGGGGCAACTAGGGATCTCATTTTTATTTTAGTTATAGATAATTACAAGTACAAGGCTTATATTTATAGATTGCTATTAGGCCTAATCTAATTCTAATCACCAACGTGGGATAAAATAAATGCTAGACAATTAAGTGTCAAGTCCCGACGTGGGACGAAGCCTACAACTCAACAATCTCCCACTCGGAGGCTTCGAAAGACGAACAACTGCGCTCCATAAGTTTGCCTTTTTGTACTTCTGTATAAGCCCCATCTCCATTAAACTCAGATCTCCCCTAGTTGCCACCAGCCCTTCTCATCACAACTAGCCTTCTCATCACAACTCACAACTCCTGAAGGTCAAGGTCAACTGACGGCTTCAGCTCATCAAGCGTTACCAATTTAGTAAACATATCACTTAGATTCTTTGCACCCGGGATATTCTTCGTTTCTATGGATCCTTCACAAATCAAATCTCTCATAAAGTGATACCTCATCCCGATGTGCTTCAACTTACCATGATAGACCGGATTCTTTGAAAGCTTAACTGCACTCTCGTTAGGGGTGAGCGACGGGTACCATTTCCCGAAGAACCGGTACCGGTACCGACCGATACCGAATTAATATATTCGGTTCGGTATTCGGTTTTTAAATTAGCTAAAATTCAGTATTCGGAATCGAACCGGCACCATATAAAATTATACGGTTCTTTCAAAACTAATAATTGGTTTCGGTATTTTCGGGATCGGTACCGGTTCGGTACGGTACGGTACCGAGCTCACCCCTAACTCTCGTTATCACAATACAACGGATACTCAATCTGTTTTTTGTCCAACTCTATCAAGAAATCGTTAACCAAACAAGCTCTTTACTGGCTTCAAGAGCTGCCATGTATTCAAATTTTGGCGTTGATAAAGCCACACTCTTCTGCAATTTGGACAATTTGGACATCCACCTAACTGATGACCTCCCACTGTGAAAATGTACCCTGAAGTGCTTTTAAACGTATCTTTACATCCACCCAGAGCTGCATCAGGAGAACCAAGTCTTTACCTTTGAAACATAGTGCCATCTTTGAAGTGCCCTTCAGAAAACTCAATACCCATTTCACTGCTTCCCAATGCTCTCTCTCCGGATTAGACATGATGTGATTAACAACTCCAACAGCCGTCTAGCGGTCACCATAGCATACATGAGACTACCCACAACTGATGCATAAGGAACTATGCTACTATAGTCATCTTTGTTTTCTCTTCTTTGGTCCTTGGAAACTGATATTTAGTAAGCTTGAAGTGACTTCCGAGTTCCCAAAGGCGTGCTACTAGACTTAGTCTTCTCAGTATTCATATTGAACTTCTCTAACACTTTCCCGGTGTACTTCTCCTGAGATAGTGTCAAAGAACCATCTTGCTTATCTTTGGTGATATGCTCATTTCAAGTATCTGCTTTGCTGGACCAGATCTTTCATTTCGAACTCTTTACCCATTTGTTTCTTCAACATTTTAATTTCCTTTGTATCAATGCCTGCAATCAACACATCATATACATAGAGCAGTAGAATGGTATAAGAGCCTTTCAACTTCTTCACATAATAGTAGCGGTCCATATCACATCTTTAATTACCGGTCTGTTCCATGTATTATCAATTATCAAACTTCAACAACCACTGTCCGAACCATACAAGTTCCTTTTCAATTTGCAGACCTAGTTCTCTTTACCATTAACTTTGAATCCCTCTAGCTGGACCATAAAGATGTCTCCGTCAAGATCACCATGAAAAAAAGTCGTTTGGCATCCAGTTGCTCAAGATGCAAACCTTCAGCAGCAGCTGCTACAATACTCGAAACCAATCTAATAGTAGTCATTTTAACCACCGGGGAGAATATCTCATTGTAATCGCCTCCGTTTTTCTGTTGAAATCCTTTCACAAATAATCGAGCTTTGTATAGTTTACTCCCATCATGTTCATCCTTGACTCTGTACACCCATTTGTTCTGAGACGCATGTTTCTTTGGCGGAAGCTTAGTAAGAACCCAAGTGTTGTTCTTATGCAAAGAACTCATCTCATCAAATCTTCAAGAGTAATTGCTTCTAAATAACTTTCTAATTCACCATTTTCAGTCAGTAACAAGTAATTGAAGGATCATATCTAACCGGATGTTTCGTGGTTCTGGTAGATCTTCTTACCCCATTTTCTTACCCCCATTTTCGTAGATCTTCTTACCCCATTTTCTTCAGTTGAGTCAATGTTGGGGAAGACTGTTCTACTTCAGTTACAGGTTTATCAAGGTTGTGATCAACTTTAGATTCATCACTGCTCCCACTATCTCGAGTATCTGCTGATTTTCTGATACTAATGACCTCAGTGTCTATCTCAGACCATTCATTCTGATTTTCAAAGTCTTCCACTTTCCTGTCTTTGTACAACTCAGCCTCCTTGAAGGTAGCATGTTTGCTTCTAATCACTTTCCGACTATCAACATCCTAGAGTTTGTAATTTGTATCCCATACTATCTGCTCCGACAAATGTGTGTTTCTTAGCTTTAGCGTCTACCTTATCTCAATCTTTTATCAAATCATATGCACTACACCCGAAGACCGACCTTTAGGTACTCATATTTAACTGATTCGCCTTTGATTCTTCTTCAGGTATTTTGAATCCCAACGATACAGATGGTCCTCTATAAATAAGATACGCAGCAGTATAAAGTGCATGTGCCCACAGCATTTTAGGAAGACCGGCATTCAATCTCATACTCCTGGCCCTCGCATTCAATGTTCTATCATCCTTTCTGCTACTCCAATCTGTTGTGGAGTATGTGGAACAGTCTTTATCATTCGAATTGGTGAATTCCTTGTTGATGTATTCACCTCTGTTGTCAGATTTCAGACTCTTTACCTTCAAGTTAGTTTCCATTTCAATGGCAGTTTTTCATTTTTTAAAAACATCAAAAACAAAATTTGTTTTTAAGAAAGTAAACTCATACATTGCATGTTGAATAGTCAAAGAAGGTAACATAGTTGCTTAAACCTCCCAGAGAAGAAAATGGTGCCGGACCGAACACGTCAGTGTAAATGAGCTCTATCTTTTGAGTTTTCGGTGTCTAAATCGTCTTCACAAAAGATACCTTCTTCTTTTCACGGAATTCAGAGTCAACCTTCTTTATATCTGGAAGTTTCCCACTAGCAACTAACATCTTCATTCCTTTCTCACTCATGTGTCCGAGTTGTTGATGCCACAACTTTGATTGATAACGACCGTTTCAGAAACTTCTATCATGTAAAGAGTGCCTCTTTTCATACCTCTTGCAACAACTAAACTTCCCTTGACCACTTTCCATTGTCCTCTACCAAATATGACATTGAAACCCTAGTCATCCAATCTTCCAACACATATTAGCATATTCTGTAGACTCGGAATAACTCGGACGTCCTTCAATGTCCATGTAGTTCCGAGTGAAGTTCTCAAATCGATGTCACCCATCTGTGTGATATTTAGAGTACGATTATCAGTTAAACGAACTTTTCCAAAGTCACCGGCTTGGTTTTAAAAGGCGCGCTTGAGGCGCACTGAGGCGCGGGGTGCATAGAGGCGCAAAGGCTAGGGCATCGCAGCACTGAGGCGCGGTGGTGTCCAGAAGGCGCACTGAGGCGCGGGCAACATGTGCTTTTTTGAGCCTCAGAGCTTCTGCGCTTCAAGGGCTTCCTGGCTATAATGCACGGAAACGCCTAAGAGGTAGCCGCTCCCGTTTCCGATACCTCTGGGAAACGGATACGCCCCCGATACGGCCAGAAACGTTTCGATGAGTCTAGAAACGTTTCTCGTGGAGTTTCCATGTAGTTTCCACGAAGTTTCTTCTAAGTTTCCATAAAGTTTCCATTTTTTTAAGGGTTTTTTAAGAATAAAAGGGTAATCAAGGTTGCAAATCGGTGGCGGCCAACCGGCGAAGAAGGAAAAAAAAGGATGAAGAAGAAGGATGAGAGAGATATAAACCTTATGATATCGAGAATGAGACCAAGGAAGTGGTGGCGGCCGGCCAACGGCGGAGAAGGAAGAAAAGGGAAGCAACGGCGAGAAGGAAGACCAGTGGCGAGAAGGAGAAGGGACTAAGGGAGAGACGCTTCTATTTTAATAAAAAAAAACCCTAAAGGAATAAGAAAGCAGGTGCTTCCTTTTATTCTAATAACCATTTATTTTATTATTATAAAATTAATTAATAAAAGACCTTTGGACAATATATATATATATATATATATATATATATATATATATATATATATATATATATATATATATATATATATATATTTATATATATTTATATATATTTTTTGCCGTATCTCTCCCGTATCTAGAATTTTTTATTTTTGTCGTTTCCCGTATCCGTTCCGTACCCGTTTCCTGTTGCCGTATCCGTTTCCTGTTGCCGTATCCGTTTCCTGTTGCCGTATCCGTTTCCTGGACATTCAGAGTTGGGCCTAAAAAAAGAATATGGGCCTGAAAAAAAAGGGTACGCAGCTGATAATAGTCAACTATTAAAAAGACCCTACTTTATTTTTTTCTTTATCGTCCCTTCCAACTGGACGTTTCTTGAATCTGCTGTGCGACTTGCCTACGTCTTCTGGTTGCTGCCTTGCTGGCGCTGCTACGTGTCTGCTACGTGGCTTGGTCTCCTGCGTTTCTTCTGCTTCGTCCTTCCAGCCTTCCAGGTTCTGCTTATTTTTTTCTGCGATGGCTTGGTCTCCTGCGTGTCTATGCACTTCTGCAGTCTTCCTTGTCTCTCTTTTGATTATGTTATAGTTATTTTTATAAACTATAAGTGTATATATAACCTACTAAATGTTTGTTAAAGGATTTTAAGTTTTGAAGTTTCTTATTTCCTTGTCTTCTGCTGTGATTGTCGTTCTGGATTTTAAGTTTTGAAGTTACGTGTCTATGCACTTCTGCTGTCTTCCTTGTCTCTCTTTTGATTATGTTATAGTTATTTTTATAAACAATAAGTATATATAACCTACTAAATGTTTGTTAAAGGATTTTAAGTTTTGAAGTTTCTTATTTCCTTCTCTTCTGCTGTGATTGTCCTTCTGGATTTTAAGTTTTGAAGTTGTTTTTATAAACTATAAGTTGGGTAACCGGGTAACTTGATGTTGCTTTATATTCTTAAGTTATATAAGTATCAAGTACGTGTGTTTTTTCAGGCTTTTGCTAATACTTCATGATATGTTTTGGTAATTATGATCCATCAGAATTATGTGACTTTTGTTGGTATGATATGAATATATGATATATTTTGGTATTTTGGTTAAGGTAGCATTATTGTCTTATTTTGTATGAACATTATTGTCTTATTTTGTAAGAAATATGAAATATTTTGGTATTTGATTAAAGTGCGCCTCGCGTCCGTGATGCGCGCGCCTCGCGCCTCGGGAAGGACCCTTTGCGCAACGGTGCGCCTCGCGCCTTTTAAAACCAAGTTCACCGGTAAATTCTTCATCGCCTTCATGTTGTAACTGGCATGAAACAAGAATCCATGACTCCGTAGCATTCTCAACACAGCAAACAAGAGCATCATCTCTTTCTTCCCCTTATCAGCACTGATATCTCAAAGGTCCGACCTCATTACATTTCCAGCATATAATATCCTTACTCGGCTTAGACTGACTTCTCCTACTGCCGTTACCACGTTCCTTTCTTCTACCTCTTCCTTCAGTACTCAGTATTCAATTCGAACTCGAAGATTCTCCGAGATACCCTTACGAGGATTAAATCACGAATCGCCTCAAATGTTAGCTTAGATTTCTTGGATGAACCGTTGATTGTCAACTTTCCATTTACGAGGATAATAAGAGCAAGGCTTGCACTTCTTCATCAAACTCAAAATCTACTGACACCAAACGAGATATGATAGTATTCAATTCATTGATGTGTGAGACTACACATCCACCTTCCTTTAATATGGTATTCACTATTGTCTGACCCATGCAGTGAATGAGCAAAGGGTTTGCTGACAGGGGGTGAAGGTAGGTTAGTAGGCGCTACACATCCGCTATTCGACCTATACAGTTAATAGTGTTATAGCGGCACTATAGCCCTATTAACTACATAGGTTAGCGGCGCTACACATCCGCTATTCGACCGCGAGACGCTATTAACTGCATAGGTTAGACAAGGCTTCCATCAAACCCTTTGCGGTCGTCTCCTTCAGAATGTCAAACGCAACTTTTGGCTAAAGTAAACCTAATAATTGCTAGTGCTTTCATGTCTAGGGTTGCTCATTCACCATCGGTCATCTCTTCAGGTTTTCTAATCAAGGCTAACTCCAGATTTTTGACATAAAAGATCTTCAACTTGCATCTTCCACCATGCAAACTCTTTCCCATCGAACTTCTCGATTTTGTACTTTCCATCTTCAGTCATTATACCGAAATAACCAAAATACCAGTCAATGTTCAAACACAGCAACGGCAGCAGCCGGAACTTGACGACTGTTTTATTGAAAACTAACACTTAAGAACCAAGAAACGACAAAAAAAAAAACCACAAACAACGATTAGGGTTTTCTGCGCGAAACGGGATAGGGATAGTAGAATAGGGATCCCTGAATTGGAAATGATCGGCTGAGACTGTGTACCACTGTATCAATTGCATGTTGGTTGTTACCTGTCAAGACAATGTCATCAACATAGGCAAGCATGTATAGTAGAGTGTCGTTGCGGGAGTAAATAAATAAGAAGGGATCCGTTTTAGAGCCCTGAAAGCCAAACGAGCAAAGGACCATAGACAGACGATGAAACCATGCTCGTAGAGCCTGTTTTAAGCCATACAAGGACTTGTGAAGGAGGCAAACATGATCTGGTTTGGTCTGGTCAATGAAGCCTGGAGGTTGTTCCAAGTAGACAGTCTCTGTAAGGTTTCCATGGAGAAATGCATTTTGAACATTGAGTTGCCTAAGGGACGAGCCTTGGGTAACGGCAAGGGAGAGAACAACGCGGATAGTGGTGGCCTTTATGAGCTGAACATCTCCTCATAGTCAATGTCGGGTTGCTGCCGAAAACCTTTGGCGAGTCAACATTAGAATCCTTGTTAGCAACTAGAAAAAAGGTGTGGTTCGATGTCGGTGTAGATAGTGTGAAAGCAGGAGGCATTATAGGGTTGGTTTGCTTGGGGTTGGGACGTAAGTTGGCTGGACGAGTACGGGCAGTGGGAGGGGCAGTAGTAGAAGTTGGTGGTTAGGTAGATCTGGAGCGACGATGATATGTGTGAACAAGGGGAGGTGAGGATTGGGGTGGCGCAGTAGGTGGGTCTGTAGATGTAGTGGTAGGAGAGGTAGGCGGGTCAGGGGGTGAAGAAGGTAGGTTATTAGGCGCAGTGGTGGGAGAGATGAGTAAAGTGGGGTGCGGATTAGGAATCCCAGGCTCTGATACCAACATAAACATAGTAATCAGTAATTGTTATTATGATATTGATTACAAGGGATTATATAAGAAATACATTTACACTCTAAACCCTATACTTCCCACTCTAATCCCTCTAGGCCTCTAATATAAGGAAATACATAAGTGTCTGATAGTTTTGGAACCAATGAAAGCAGGTATTCAAAATCATCGATGTAGTCATGAACGGAATCCATTTGCGTACTAGAAGCTAATTGCTCAAATGGATTCTAAAGTTCTAAACCGCTAAATCGTAGCAACAATTTAACTTGAAATTAATCCCCATTAAGTGAATCATGAACCTAGGTGACCACCGTAAACCAATGTTAAGCCACCCCTGTCATGCTTAAAGAGACGAAGATGCACAGGGGTGTGTTGTTAATATCAAAATAGAGATTGGCTTTCTGAATCCAACCTTGAGGATCAAAACCATATAACTCGGGTAAGATCAAAGCACCTTTGCGAGGAGATTGGCCACCTCCATCTCCACCACTACCACCGCCTCATTTAAAATAGGTCGCTTACCTTGTTGTTTCATGAAACCCAACGTCAGCTTGCAAAATTTGCAATTCTCCAGGCAATCCACCACCAATGTTTTTAATAATAATGATTTGATGTCAGCTACATCGGCTTGCAGTTGGTGAATCGATCATCATTCTACTCCAAACGACTTTGAACCGATCGAGTTTCAATAGGCATTGTAATCGAATAAAGGGCAATACGATGGAATTGTAGTGGAAGTGAATTAGAGGAGCAGAGGGCAGGTCGAACCAATGATACGAAACATAGAATTCAATAATGGAAAAACAGAGGCATTAACCCAATTAATTCTAAAATTAGTAAACTATGATAGAAATTGAAAACAAACAATGATTCCAGGGAAACCTCCCTTTCTCTCAATTGGATGATTGGAGACTCTTTAAAGCTATTAAGCAAAGAGCCAAATACTTCTTTAACAATATTTCTGCACACTATTTCCTTCCCTTCCTCCCTTATTTATAAAATAACTAACTACTACATATAATCCCTAATTTGCCCATACTAGAATATTTAGTAGAATCCTATCATTGTAACTCTAATCCAAAAATAATATACTTGCTACTGCGGTTGTGGATGTAGGTCATTCTTGGACCGAATGATGTATAATCTGTGTGTGACTGTGTTCTTATTTTTTGCAATTACTTTGTCATTGATGAGTATGTATGTCATTTCCTACCATCAACATCCCCTTGTCAATGTTGAATGGTATTTATATGTTTGACTATAAGTCATATAGCTCCATTAAACTAGCTTATTATCCAAATTAAATAATAATGTTTGTTTAAATAAGCAAACTAAACATGTGGTTGCAAGTAAATAGCACCAACAAAGCAATTAATGTGCACTTATATTCTGATTGAATTTCAGAAATCATACCTGACAGGTGTAAATGATAAACACGATATTGTGAGAAAGTACAGGTTAGCCACCCGCCTAAACTGTCCATTATAAACAAGAAACTATGTCAGTAGCATACAACACTACAAGGTCAAATAACTTGCCAACTTTCAATGAAGTTCATAAAAATAGAAGCCATGAGTTTCACATTAATATAAAAGCAGACTTTTCATTGAACAAACTGTATATAGAAAACTCAGAGAGCTATAAAGGTGCTAAAATGCTAATGGTGAGTTAAATGAAAACAATGTATCCATATCTGAATATAGTCTGAATTAAACCCTGTTAACCCATGTTCCCTCAAGGGTATCCGGCCGGAACATAACATTCATGTTAGCCACACGTTCAAGGAACCAGCCGGAGGGAAGGATCACTCCGACCCGAGTACCCGACCCAGATTGGGTTAAAATGGGTCAGCTTAGTCCAAGAAAAAACCAGCACCTAAAAGTTTTGTTATTTATTTTCTTTTTTTGTTAATTAACTTCTGTTATGTGAGGTTGTGACCCCGTCAAAGCAGTTGTTTATTTTCTCCAAATGTAAGCCATGTGGGTAGTTCTTTGTTGTTTGGGTATCCTCCTTTTTGTTCTGGAAACTAGTAAATGGAAGCAGTTTTTTTATTCCCATAAATTTCTTTAATTCACTGATTTCTGTTTTAGAGAATTTGTCCATTGCTATTCTATTTTCTGGCAGGATTAGGAGGTGAACTTTGGAAGCTAATTTGGGTTTACGTGGTGCATCTGTATCGGGAACTAAATTTGGAGTTTTGCCCAACGAAACTCTTAAGTGGTGTGACTGTATCTCAAAGGGTCCGTTGATTTCGATTGGGTTAATAACTACTGATTCTTTAATCCACCTGTTTAGTCGTACTCGGCTAACAATTCATATGCACGAACAACATTCATAAGTTAGAGATTTTTATGTGGTTGGAGAAGAGGCTCCTAGGCAATACAACTTTAAAAGTTTGCAAGAATCTCACAAGAGAAAAATTAAATTTATGAATCATGAGCTTTCAAGTAGTTCACTAAATGATCACTCATACTTCTTAAACAAGTGTTTGAAATGACATACCTGCTCATAGAGCCCCTTTGGTAAAAAGGTAATAACATTGTATTTCGTTGTTGATACGGCATTTCCCTGAAACATTTGAATCGCATCAATCAAGATTAACTCCATGCAGGTTATACCTTCATCCACAAATAAGCAAGCTCTTTGCTCATAACACAAATAACCATGCTTAATCAATTTGATGTGTAGAACACCACAAGTCGCCATCAATATATAATCCATAGGAATAAAAGAAAATTTATAAATTCAAACAACTAAAATGACTTAATATACTGCGTAAAGAGAGAAGCAACCACATGGACCCGAAAAGCAAGCCACACATCCAACTTATCAAACCAGGATAAAAGCAAAAACTAGATGTAAGGAGGATGGTAACGTTGTTTATAGATTTTACAGAAAATTCATCTAAATGTAAAATTGTGTTTGGAACGACAATGAGCTGATAAGCTATGACTGATCATTATGGAAAAAAATTTATCAGAAAATGAAGACTTGTAGTTGATATCTCATATGATAAAATAACAAATAAAAAAGGATGTAAATATTGCTAAAACTGGAAAAAGAATCAAAAAGGCTCATTTAGACAATAACAAGGGCAAATGACCAAAAATAGTAACAACTTTTGTCATATTTATCATAAATAGTAACATTATTTATTTCTTATCATTAATAACATTGACTTTTATATTTTTTATCGTTTATAGTAACAACTTTTTATTTTTCTATCAATGATAGTAATTGATGACCTGCAAACCTATTTAGCAGGTTTCAGTTATTAAAAATAGTAACATAATTTTATATTTTTATCAAAAAAATCTAAAACATGAATGGGTCGTAATTTTTGTCATTCGGGAAAGCTAAAACCTGAATGGATTGTAATCCGTTTCGTGTGGAATTTATTAAAAAGCTAAACAATTTGTAATTTTTTAATTCCAAATGAAATGTACTGCGAATGAAAAAGTATTGCGACACATTCATTTTTTTAGTTTTTCTAGGAATGGAAAAATTATGAATAATTGTGGTTTACAGTTTTTCTAAATGAAAAATGCTGAAACTCATTTTGATTTTTGGTTTTTTAAATAAAAAAACTATGACCCATTTAGATTGGAAAAACTAAAAGCTAGAACGGTTTGTATTATGTTGTTCGGAAAAACTATGAAAATGATGGTTCATAGTTTTTTTGATTTGGAAAAAGTGAAAACTGAAATGATTCGTAGTATTTTTTTCTTCATATTATATATAATTGTGAATAAATAATCGAATATTATCTAACCGTAAATATTCAGAATATATATTTAAAAAAATTTTAGGTTACGAAAAAATAAAAATTATAAATAAATAAATTTAATGAAATTTAAAAAAAAAAAGTTACTAAAGATAGTAATAATATAACTAAATAATAATAGAAAAATAAAAACTAAAATTTAATTATTAAATTTCACAACAAAATTTGAAACATAAATTAGGTTTATTTTGGTGTTTATGAAATCTTAGAAAACTTTGGGTTTTAATTTGATGTATTACTATTATTGATAAAAATATGAAAATATGTTACTATTTTTAAAAACTGAAAAGTTATTGGTGACCTGCTAAACAGGTTTGCAGGTCACCAATTACTATTATTGATAGAAAAATAAAAAGTTGTTGCTATAAATAATAAAAATATATAAAAGTCAATATTATAAATGATAAAAAATAAATAATGTTACTATTAATGATAAAAATGACAAAAGTTGTTACTATATTTGGTCATTTGCCCTAATAACAAAAGCCAAAAGGTCCATTAGTTTCACATAGCACAGTTAATAATAAGACAGCTTGTGTTAAGAAAGTAGATAAACTTTCACAAGAAAATATGAGCAACTATATTTGTCTTATATATAGCACTAACAAAGATTTACCACTCTTTAATCTTGTCAATTACTTAATGTGGCTGTTACCTTCATGTTCCAACGATATGTGTGTTTTATTGTGTGTGTTTCCCCATAACTATATTTGTTTATGTTGTGAAAGGTGTACCTAGATATGAAGCTTTTCAGGGAAAATTTTGGAGGCCATGTATTGGCCGAGGTCCACATCTTCAAAGAGGCACATGGACACATATGATTAGTTGCTCACAGAGGTTTTCGCCCATTTACTTTAAATGAAATCAACACCAATTAAGCAGTTTTCAGCTTATTGTACTCAAAAAGAAGCAAAATCTTAAAAACCATCAAGGCATTGGCGCTTCCTAGCATATGCTTTTCTGCCTCTCCATAGCCTCTCTTTCTTCTCTTGATTTTGTTTACGGGCACGAATAAATGATTGTCAGTAGTTGTTTTTAGCTTTAATATTTAATTTTTATCATCAGCAAGTTTTTATTGCTGCTTGACATTATTGATTATATCTAAATGTTTAATTGTATATAATATTAATGAATAACAATATCATTGGTTACTTGGTGTTGATATTTACATTGAATTGTATATTGATGAATATTTAAGTGAATGTCAGTGCTCATAATAGAAATATTGTTAATTGATGTTAGTGATGATGCTAATCAATTCAATGCTCTAAAAAGAATGCCTCTTCCGTTTGTTGATTTTGTGTTTATTTGGAGTAGCACAAGTCATGTGGCACACTTCAATAAGCACACCCTGCCTTCCCCTCATGCCTAGGTACTGAGGAGACCTCTGCATGCTGGTTAAAACAACAGCATTTTTCATGATATGCATATAGCCTCTCTTTCTCTCTTCAGAGCATCAGTTAAAAACAACAGCATTTTCATGATCTGCATATTTGTTAATAACATAAAAGTCATAATTCTAGCTAAGTTCCCAAACCTGGCATCCCAAAAGTTTAGAAAGTTAGAAACAAGAAAAATAATAAGGCGAGTAAGCAACAGATATATAAGCCTGTTTTGCCTTTTCATGACAAGCAAATAGTGTACAAAAAACATATAGCTCTACCTGCCCAGCTCGTTATCTCCCTCCAACCAGAAGTAAATAATAATAATAAATCTTTATATATGTGGCGCGTTGAATGTCTCCGGTTTGCAAAAAGCTTAGGAGAGATACCATGTAATGACAAAATATATAGAAAACAATAGGTACGGATATTTCTTCTTCAAGTTTAACAGTGATCAAGGCTTGACTAAGGTGCTGGAAAATGGACCTTGGATGATACGTGGTGTCCCATTTTTTGCTCAACGATGGAAGTGGGTCTTTGTTTTACGAACCCTAAACATGATAAAGTACCACCTTGAGTTTAGGTTTTGACATTCCGTTGGAACTTTGGAATGAAAAAGCCATCGAGTTATTTGGAGAATGGAGAGAAAGTTGGGAGTTCCTTTAGCAGTGGATATGCACGAATTCTTATTGAAGTCTCGGTAAACTTGAAGTGGAGTGATGATGTTCATGTTCTTATTTCAAAACTTAATAGGCAAGATAAAACATTATTCATTCTGCATGTCAATATATTTGGTGCCCACCCCGATGTTCTAATTGTAATGTTTTGGGTCATGATCTCATATGAGGGAAGTTGATGCACTGAATTGCTATTGATGAACAGGCGTCTAATAGGGACCTCCTCTGGTAGACAAGAGTGAGTTCCAAATGGCAAAGGGTTACCCCACAAAAAGGGACAGAATTCACAAAAGGGTACTAAAGGCACAGAACAGCTAGATAGACATGCCTATACAACAAATGGTGAAAACTGGTGTGGCAGGTGTATATCAGTCAAATCTGGACTCATGGTACACATACGTTTAACAAGCGATAATGCACACCATTCAAGATATGGGTGCTGCTAACCAGTCTACAGATAGGGACCTCCCTCTGGTAGACAAGAGTGAGTTCCAAATGGCAAAGGGTTACCCCACAAAAAGGGACAGAATTTACAAAAGGGTACTAAAGGCACAGAACAGCTAGATAGACATGCCTATACAGCAAATGGTGAAAACTGGTGTGGCAGGTGTATATCAGTCAAATCTGGACTCATGGTACACATACGTTTAACAAGCGATAATGCACACCATTCAAGATATGGGTGCTGCTAACCAGTCTACAGAGCTGATGACTCTGCGAGTGCGTTTGATCATAGCCATGATCCTCTATACTCTAATCCTGACCATGTGGATGATGATGATGTTTAGTCAAATCATGGTGATGCAGCATAGTTCTTGGCATCGGGAGCTTAGTTAGTTTGGTGTTTAATAGTTTGAGTTTGTTCTAGATTGCAAGTTCTTTGGTTTGATGTGGAAGTCTAGTGTGTAACTTTCACTTATCTATAATATTTTACAAGGTTGTAAAAATCGGCCTAGGCGCCGATTAAGGCGGTAGGCGGCCGGTCAACGCTACGATTTTCATATAATCAGCCTGTCTAGGCGGAATCAGTCAAAATCGGTCAAAAATCAACCTAGTCGGTAAAAAATCGGCCTAGTCGGCCCTAGGCGGTCTCGAAGTCAAAGCCAGTCAACAAATTTATGAAAAAATGCTGAAATAAAAAAGGAAGGACCCAAAAGAGAGCCCAATTAAATTAGGGTAAGATCCATATGCAGACAAACTCAACCCCTCGTTCATCTCTCTCACTCAAGAAGGCTGTCGATCTATCTCTCTCTTCTCTGTGCCCTATTTATGTGCTCGAATCTTTGAACAATATGATCAAAACGATAAGGGATCATCAATGAACTATGCTTTATGTTTGAAGTTTTTAACAATTATAGTTGTGATATTAAAGATATTTTTAGGTGTTATGCATAATTATAATTATATTTGAATATTTATAAATATGTTGTATGTATAATTCTGAAATTTACATACTAAAAGTTTCACTCCGACTACTCCCCGATGAATCCCTGCCTACCCTTTATCCAAAAAGTATGAGAGGAAATAAACTGACAGAAAACTAACACTGGTTCTCATTGAAATCCTACCAGAATTGAGAATATACAACAAAAAATAACGAATCTAAGATACAATTTTCAAAAATCCAAAGTCTACCTTAGCCTATTCTCCGTACATGTTGCTTACTTGCTTTCCAACTTGCAAACAAAAGAGCAGAAAAAGAAAATTTTATCTTCATAATTTCTATAACCAAGGGTAAAAAATCACTTCCCCTTCAATTCCTTCTTTCCTACAATCTACCTTTTTATATTCATGTACCTCACTTCCCCCTATGTTAAAAAGAGAGTTTTAATTAGTTGATTGGATTGGATGACAAGTAGAGCCTGAGATACAATGTTGCACACTTTCTAATGTAGGCTCTAGCCTTTTAACTACACAACCAGCACAATTTCATTAAGAACAGCCAACGGATTCAATGATTCGTGAGGCTCATAACAGCTAGTGACCTAGTGTAACTAAAACTATCTTATTGGCAGAAGATCCTACAAAACTACCAAACATTATGTGTATACACACACACATATATACACGAACATGCGTTGGTGGCATCACGGGGGCAAAACAATGGAAAGAAGTGCTAAGTTGTGGGGATTGATTTGTAACTAGATAAACTATATGCCGCTGCGATATCTAAGAACGGGGCCCATTAGACTTCCTTATTCGGTTTCAATATTTCCTATATGTGTAGACCGTATGTAATTGTAACCCTAGTCCAAATTATTACAAGTGACTCATTAGTGTGACCATTGATGTAGTTCATTCTTGGACCAAACCATGTATATGTGTTATTTGTGTGTGTGTGTGTGTGTACTATTCCGTGTGCCGTTTCCTCAACAAGAGGATTGATTATATTTTGGCACATGCCGGTGAGGGTTTTCGGCCCATAATTAGTTTATAAATATATCTCCTGTGTAATTGTATACCCAACTCTAGGTCATCCTCAAAAACTCAGACTGAACCATCAGCGTTTTCACTTTTATTGTCCGTTCGTATTTTACTTTTCAATCACCTGCCTTGGTTGGATTGATCTTGCTTATACCATTTTGGATGACATACCAACCAAACCACCAACCAGCAATTGCAAACATAACAAACCGATTCTTCAAAAGAAACTTCACACCACTGATGTATGTTTCATCCTTTCTTTGTTCTCATTTTGCCCTTCTAAAAGTTTCGGTTACTTTTTTTATTTTTGATGTATAAAAAACATTGCTGCCAGCACTTGACTGTCAAGCAATTCAATATTACTCAACCAAGTCATATAAAAACACACTACTTCTTGACACCTATATAGACCATGTCGACTCAAACTTTAGCAGATAATTAGTTGATTACTCTGCTTCTCTACATAAACTCTATCTAAAAGTTATCAATCTTGGATGATCTTGGTCCATCGAACTCAAGTTATCAATCTTGGATGATCTTAGTCCATCGAACTCCAATTCTATACGGCATCTAAACAAAAATGTTACATCTTCGTTGATAATCATGCGTTCCCAATAAAAACTACCAAAAGTTACTTAGCATACCAATTGATGTTTTTCAAGAGTCAAATCTACAGAATATTATAAGCTGAAGCGAAAACTTATGTTATTTCATACAATCACACACTTATGATGCATATCCACGCACCTTGTATTTGGCGAGGTGGTTGGCTTCGCGATCATTGCAGAAAACAGTGCGATGACCAGGCGCCTGGGGTTGAACGCGACCAAGTCGAATGGTGCTCGATGAGAGGTTTCTGTCAACAACCAGCGGCGTACCACTGGAGGCACTGTCGCTGCTTTGCCTTGATCCGGATGCCTCTCTCCACCCCGTCATTACTTAACTCAAATCGCAACCGGATGAATCAACCAATTTATCGAACGAAAACCCAAATCTCAACACATAATCATACAAACACTGTAAATTGTTATGACAAATTGACGATTTGGAATGGTCTAAAGGCAGGATTTACGAAACCAATTTCGCCCCCAATTCTTCTTCGTCTTCCTCTATGAGGGTTCCAACACACCAATCGGGTCGACGAGCGTGAGGTACAGACAGCTTCCAACTTAATACGCATTGGCCACGCGCGGAGAATGAGAGTGTGATTGTTTACCACAGACGATGACGTTTTGCCTGGAACATTTCCGGGTCGAAGGCATTGCTAAAGTGCTCAAGAGTTGAATCAAGTTGACTATCGACTATGATGTTAAAAGAGTAACTAAATGGCACATGGCATGCTCGCATTGAATTTGCCATATGTTGGTCTCTCTTTTTGTTACGTCATTTACTGATTTTATTTTTAAATTTTAAAGCAAATCAAATCTATGTAAATCTAATATGGATTAATTTAATAAATAACTAACTAAAATTAAGCAAATTTTATTATTTATATAATTATTATATTATACATATATAAATATTAATTTCTAAAACTAACCGATTTAATACATGGATAATAACCTAGTATATTAATAAAGCAAAATAATTTGTGACCCTTGTCACTCCCGTAGCTCTCCTAATTTTTGTTTTCCCGCTCATTTTGCCTAATATAACTCTTTCAATTAATTTATATAATTGATTTGTAAAGATTCTAAAAGATTATCAATATAATTTAATGATTTTTAATGCTTCCTAATTTAACATCTAATTTACCTAAAAGGTTTTATCTAAAATTATATAATTGATTTATAAAACATTTTTTTTAATTTTTAAACTTTAACTTAAATATTAGATGTTTTAGTCCTAATTATAATTTATAATTTATAATTTAAAAATAATAATAAATAAATAATTTTACTTATTTCATGTGAAGGCATGTGTCATCACCCAACAATTTACACGTGATAAATCATATTCTAGAAAAACAAGTAATATCTAAACCATATTTTTCTAAATTTACATCTAATATAATAATATTTATAAACCAATTCAAATCAAATATTCATATATCGATAATTGATAACTACAATATAATAGAAAGTTTAAAAAAAAAAACTTATTAGCATTCATATGTATTTAGAAGTCTAGAAAAATTATAGTTTATGTCAAATAATAATAATATAATATTGTATTTTTTGTAATAAAATTAATATTTTTATGTTTTAATTCTTAGTTTGTAAGTAATTAATATAAACAACCATATATTAAAACATCCGCGTAATACGCGGGTAATAAACTAGTATATTATAATAAATGAGAATAAATTTTGCCACATGTCATCTTCCTACTACACTGTTTTCCATTTTCCCGCTCTTTTTCCAAAAATAAAAATGAACATTAATTTAAGTAACAAACATATCATTTAATTGATTTGATTTAAAATTTATGATTGGAACTTATTATTTTTGTTTCCTAAACTAATTGAAACAACAATTAATACATATTGAAAGCTTTCAAAATTAACAAGCTAAAAAAAAGTTTTAAAAAGTCAATAAAATTATAAACTTCAAGTTAAATGTCCCAAAGAATAAATAATTTTAGAAAAAATTAGTAAAATAAAAAATTTAAAAGATCAATAAAATATTCAAATTTAAATGTTCGAAAGAATAAATAATCTTATGAATAATAATTAAATACCTTAGTATGCAATAAATTTAAAAAACTTTTTGTTATCAAATCTTTATATATTAAGTATGAAGTGTTGACACATTTTGACAATCATTCAAACTTTAAATGTATTTTCTTTAATAAAAAATTTTATTAATATTTTTTAAAACTTTAAAACTAAATGTTGCAAAAGTTATATTTTAAAATAACTTAATTTTGAATAATCTTAATTATTTATTTATTTGTTAAGACGCTGGAATTGTTATATCAAGTTTTAATCACTTAGGCAATAAATATTTATTATTAATTAAAACATCTTCGATAAGAAAACTTATATATGGTTTGATTTAATGTCTCTAACAAATTTATACAATTTAAATTAATATCCTTCATAAAAATTTAAAAATATAAAATAATTATTTTGTTGATATCTATGGGATTGATGATATCACAATAAAAAATAAAACAGAATAATATAAGGTTCAACATTTTTGAATCAATAATAAGAAGATAATAATTGAATTAAATCACATATGTAAGAACCATCAAATACTATAGTTAAATCAATACTTTAAATACATTACTCATATCTTAACCGTCTTTTTTGACTTAAACATTGGCTTAGAGTCATCATTTTTTACCATCGACTCAATGATTTTGCATGTATGCCATATTTTTATTGGTTTTATTGTATCTTAATTAAAAAATATATATATTAAAGGTTATTAAGGGATTCATCTCTTTATAAATTTTTAATATAAAAATAATTTTGTATATCAAACCATGTTATACATGGGTATTAATCTAGTTTATCATTAAACTGGGAACTTGATAATAATACCCAAGGGTGTTCTTAGAAATCAAAATTCGATCATCTGAAATAAAAAACTAAAAATCCAATATAATATTATTTGAAATTTCCCATATCCAAATTTTCAGATTCGGATAGTAAAATTACAAATTTTCAGATATCTGAAAATCCAAAAAAATATATTTTTTTTAATTTTGTATATCTTTTGTATTGATTTAAATAATGAGTGTTTATTATTATTTTAATTTATATTTTTTAGTTTTATATTGATATTATAGATTTATTAACTAATAGTTTATTTTAGTTTTTTTATTTATTTTTCAGTCGTTTTGAATAAAATAATTCTGGATACATTTAGTTGAATATGAACAGATGGTAAGAATTAAATTTTGATTTTATGGATGAATGTCTTAATTTGTAGTTGATAAACATCATCTAAAGTCTTGTAGAATTTTAATAGATGGACATGTCCCTGTAGATTTTATGGATGAATGTCTTAATTTGTAGTTGATAAGCATTAGAATTTTAATAGATGGTCATGTCCCTGTAGAATTTTAAATATCATATGATTTAGAGATTATGTGATTTTAACTTTTCTGTATGTTTGAATATTTTATCTTACTATAAATATAAGTTGTTTGTTGTCATGGGTGCATATTGTCATTAATGTACGAAATGATTTTTACTACCACTACTACAACAACCACTATCACTATCACCACCACCACTACCACTATGAACACTACTGCCACCACCACTACGACCACACCACGATGCGACCACGACCACGGCTACCAGTCTACCATTGCTACAACAACAACCACCACCACAAATACAACTACGACTATTCAGGGTTGTCTCTTAGATTTTAGAGGCTCTGTGCAATAACTATAAAAGAGATCCTATAAACTTAAATCTAATATTAGCATCATCAACATTAGTATTATTTTAAAAAAAAAAAAATTATCAAGAGTCCCACTTTAAGACTTAACAAGTTCTTCAATTCGTTTTTTCTTTTTACGTTTTTCATACCCAGACTCATGTTTTCTCATCCTAAAAGACATAAAAGTTTATAAAACGATTAGGAAAATGTTGAAATAATGAAAAGATACAATCTGATGGTGACTTATTGGGCTTTGGATTTGTGTTGTGACTTATTGGGCTTTGGCTTCACAAACATTATACATAAACATACCCTAATTTTTTTTGTGGCCCTCTGGATTTTGGGGCCCTGGGCAGAGGACCACGTTGCCCTCCCTCATCACCGGGCTGCGACTATTACTATGATTGGGACGACGACCACCATCACCACTACTAAACTTAAAAGGTATTGTTTTATACCATTTCTCTCGTTTAAATAAGTTTATATAACTTTATGAAAAAAAAAAAAATATTAAAGGTATTCATATAATATACCAGTTAACTAATAAAATATTTATTATATATATTAATATGAATATCATGATTAAACAATACTCGAGTAAAAATCATTTAATCCCCCGAATTAAAAAGGACCAACGTGTTAATAACGAATTAAACGATCACTGTATCCATCATTGAATATCATATTCATGCAATCATGCCAAAGTGTACACGGTAACATTTAATTTCCTTTTATAAATAAATAAACGTATGTACTTAATTAATTAGCTAGCATACCAAAACCAACCAAAAGAAAATTAACAAGAAGTAATTACAATGGGAAGAAAATAAAAATTAATCAGCAAGGTTTGGCAGTTGTGCATACGAGAACCCCAGCATAACGAGTGAGTCGACCAACAGCTGAGCCGTCCTTAGCTTGGACCATATGGTCTTTGAGGTTTTTGGCTACCTCCGAATGATCACCAGATGGTACAAAAAAGGCCCCATTTAGGAAAACGTCGTTCACTGTTCTCCATTTCCAGTGCTTCCACACTTTGACCGGAAAGTGATCTCGATGTGTCACCTTAAATCAAACAAATAAATTTTAATGTAATTATATATGGTGTTATATACGTACACCACACATACACACACATATAGAGTTGTGATCATTGTATAACCTAAATTTGGTGCAGAATTGAAAATCGTAGATTCGATGTTGCAAATTTATAATGTTTATTTGATGTTAATTTTCAGACGATTCAATGTTGAATATTCAATACACACATTTACTTATGTTATCGTTAAAAGTTAAATATATCTTGAAAGTATGAGAAATCAATGTAAAAAATTATGTTATCGTTAAAAAATTATCTTATTGTGATTCTTTATTTATAAATTCAAAAAATAATAAATCAATGTAAAAATTTAATGAATTGTTGATTTATTCAATTCAGAATTTATGGTTATTTATTTATATATTAAAGAACTGATGAATCAATATGTAAAAAAAATGAATCATTGTGTTTTTCATAATTTTCAAGATATATGTAGTTTCTCATTTGATCCTAAATACACACACACACACACACACACACACACACACACACACACACACACATATATATATATATATATATATATATATATATATAATCTGAAGTAACGTTTCAGCATGAGGATCAGTTTTTCTTTGATTCAATACTTACTAAACAATCATGAAATAACGTTTGTGCATTTGAATTTCAAATTTATGCATTTAGTTTATAATTTAGTTAATATAGTTTTTAAATGTAATATTAGTGTTAAATTATGATATTTGTTAATATTTAAGAATAATAATGGTTTTAAGTTACAAAGATAATTTTTAATTTTGTGCATTTTGGAGTGGTTCTCACGTTCTCACAGAATTGAAGGTTCTTACTGGAACCCAACCATATATATATATATATACATATATATATATATATATATATATATATATATATATATATATATATATATATATATATATATATATATATATATATATATATATATATATAGGGAGGTTCAATGGAAAACCACCATGCACCTAAAAACTTGTGAAAACCGCATTGCACCACCACAAATGCATCAAATTACCTGCGTGGTGCATCAAAATCCTGCGTAATGCATCAAATTTCCCCGCGTGATGCATCACCTTATTTACGATCATGCCACCGCGTTTTTCATGAAATGCACCCAATCGGACGGTATGCGTAGGTTTCCATAATTTTCAGGTGCATAGTGGTTTTCCGTTGAACTCACCCATATATATATATATGTGTGTGTGTGTGTGTGTGTGTGTGTGTGTGCGTGTGTGTGTGTGTGTGTTCAAGTGAGTACCACCCATTATGCAGCGCACCAAAGGTACTACCCTTAAAAGTAATTTTTTTGAATTTTTTTCATGAACATGTTTTAATTAACATTACACATATGATATATGAATTTCACGCAAATCCGAACACTCTAAGTTCATGAAAACACGCATAACATAAATGTGTGTTTACATATATTCAAATTTATGGTGTGTTCACATCATTTTTTAGGAGCTAGGAGATGTGATTGTATGTGAAATTTACATATGATCTTCATAATGTTAATTAAAACATGTTTATGAAAAAAATTAAAAAAAAGTGTTTTTAAAGATGATACATTCTGGTGCGTTGCATAATGGGTGGTACTCTTTCGAACCATATTATATATATATATATATATATATATATATATATATATATATATATATATATATATATATATATATATATATATATATATATATATATATATATGTATATATATATATATATGTGTGTGTGTGTGTGTGCGCGTGTGTGTGTGTGTATATATATATATGTATATATATACGGTTCGTGTAATTACCTAAAAAATGCGGAGTACTGTGAGTATTTGCGAACACACGAGCTTCGGATGTGACATACTTCAAAAAAAAGTTTTTTTTTTTAAAAAAATTTTTAATATTCATTTGAATACAAATAATATAAGGCTATTTATAAAAAAAATACAAGATTCACACTTTATAGTATATCAAAAGTCATGTGAACGTGAATAAATTTATGTGAACCTACGTTCAAAACAGTGCAGTTCATGTGAACATGCAAGTTTCACATAGTTCTAGTGTGTGTTTATGTGTGACATTTTACAAGTAATCTTGTATTATTGATTTAAACATGATTATGAAAAAAAATTTCTAAAAAATGATTTTAAGTGAGTTACCTCCGGACTCCGCAAAACTAATGGTATTCACTTGAACGCACACACACGCATATATGGTTCTAAAAAATCAAGTTTTTTTATACCTCGAGGTATCGCTCTAGATGAAAACTTTATTCTTTATATTTTTTAACATGGAAAATTATGTTAACATAAACTTATGATACATATATACATACGTTGATATATATTATGAATAGTGTTGAATCAAAAGGGATCGTACCAAAACTCTAATACAGAAATGGCGAGACCCTAATTTATGGCTAGAATTGTATCTTGCATCTCACACCAATATTTGATGTTTCAAAAGAATCAAATCCTATATATATGTGGGATCAAATAAGAAATCAAATATTTATGAGAAATGTTGAATAAAAAACAAATAAATTGATGCAAAACGTTATTTCATGATTTGTCAGTAGGTATTGAATCAAAGAAAAATGATCCTCGTGCCCACCAGAAATATAATTAAAAAGGGTTGGCCCTAAAATTTATGGTTAGAATTACTCATCATATTTATTATAAATATCCGAGTTCTCAAATATTTATTTATAGACACGATCATTGATGAAACTAAATTTGATGTAAAATTACAGGATCAACTTTAAAAATTAAATAACATAAAAATTATTAATTTTTCTAAAAAAAAACTATACCTTAAAAACAAAAATTCTATCATTTTGAAAATGTGACCAGTGATTTTATATATATTTGTATCTTTTTGAACATTCAACATCGAATATTCAACATTGAATAAACATTATAAATTTAAATATTCAACATCGAATATTAATTCAATAATTCTGTATCAAATTTAAAAAATATATATCCCATAAAAAATCAAATATTCATAATAAATGTGAGAAATATTCTAAACCGTTACTTTAACTTTTGCTTCTAGGGGTATTCTTGTCATTTGTTTGGACAACTTTTTGGACAAAACCAAGGACCAACAATCATCTTTTAATGTGCAAACTATTTTATGTGTATAATTAGTGTTGAATCATAGAAAACAAATACATATCCTGTTCATTTATCATATTTTTTTTGGTTCAACGTATTATAATGGATTCACAGACATAAATTTTGATTCAACGGTTAAATTATTTGATTCTACAATAATGTTCTAGAATCCACATTTGATTCAACAAATGTTTTGTATGATTCAACACACGTTAAATGACAGATAAAAACAAATATATTGGTTGATTCAAATATGTTGTTCGATTAACATATACATATTTGATTTAACAATATTCATAGATTCAACACACATATTCATGGATATATCAAATTGTTCAACGCTTTTTTTATGGATTCAACATACATATTTTTTGACAGACACAACCCATATAGACGTTGATACATCACATTTGTTATCTAACATAACTCACGAAACAACCATTGACAATGTGCTGAATCAAAGAGTATGTCTGTTAATTCTATAAAAATATGCTGAGTCAATAAATAATTTGTGTTGAATCAAAAACAAAAATCATCAGTTAAATCATTGAAAAAACTACATGGGTTATATCAGATAGTGCATGTGTTGTATCATTTCTTATATGAGTGATGAACAAAGAATATATGTGTTGATTTTATGATAATATGTTGAAACAAAGAATAAATCATGTCCAATCAAATAGTAAATTGTCTGTCGAATCATAGCTATAATGGGTTATGCTAAGTAGTATATGTGTTGTATCCATAAAATAGCATGTGTGATGATTTGAATGTGATTTGGTGTATATGATTCAACATTTAAACTTTTTGATTCAATACTTAAACTCTATGATTCAACGTTAAACTCTATGATTCATCAACGTCTTAAAACTAATATTCGTTTGAAAATGAACATATAGGTTTCCGAACTCAATAACACCTCTACAACAGATAGAATTATCGAATTCATATATTTTTAAACAGCTCTACAAAAAACCCTTCATCCAAAAAGATTTAAAACCACGAAACCTTTAGCCTCTATAGGTGTTCGACCTCATTTACAAATCACTAGAACCATTTCTCAAACCCTATATTTGTGGATGCTCTTGGTTTTGGAATCTTTGATAATATGTTCATTTTTTCCTGCCGTTTTGCACGGGTGCAATACTATTATATATATATATATATATATATATATATATATATATATATATATATATATATATATATATATATATATATATATATATATATATATATATATATAGGGGTGGGTTCAATGGAAAACCACTATGCACCTGAAAACTATGGAAACCTACGCATGCCGTCCGATTTGGTGCATTTCGTGAAAAACGCGGTGACATGATCGTAAATAAGGTGATGCATCACGCGGGATTTTGATGCATCACACGGGAAATTTGATGCATCACGCGAGATTTTGATGCATCACGCGGGGAGTTTGATGCATTTGTGGTGGTGCAGTGCGGTTTTCACGAGTTTTCCGGTGCATGGTGTTTTTCCATTGAACCTCCCTATATATATATATATATATATATATATATATATATATATATATATATATATATATATATATATATATATATGTGTGTGTGTGTGTGTGTGTGTGTGTGTGTGTGTGTGTGTGTGTTTTTCCATTGAACCTCCCTATATATATATCCGATTGAACATGTTCACTAATACCGATTGAACATATATTAGATTTATATTAAATAATCGAATCCGATTGAACATGTTCACTAATACCCATTGTCAAATCCAATTGAACATGTTCATTAAAACTCATTTTGAAATTTATTATAGATATGTTATGGAAGTAAATCTCTATAATTAACTATTATATTAGTAGTTGTCATCTATTATTTAATATAAATCTAATTGACTATATTACCCTTTTAAACTTATAACCAAACATGGGTGGACTCCGGTTCCCCAGTCTAACATGGTACCCCATTGATACTGACCCTATATATATATATATATATAATGTGAGAAAGAATATGAGAAAGTTGTATGAGAAATAAAATATCTGTAGGAAATGTGAGAAAAAAAATGGGTCATTTGATTTTTTGATCAATGGCAAGGAGAGAGAAAGTAGGTTGGCACACTGGGAAAGGAAAGGTTTTGTTGGGAGAGCATTTTTGAGAAAAAATATGGGTCATTTGTTTTGTTGAGTTATATAAGAATTATTAGATTATTACGTTACAATAAAATGTTAAAGAAGTGTAACATATTTTTCCAACACGTACGTACCTCTTTTGCGTGGATGTTATCCGAGGCCCTAAATCGGTTGCCTTGGCTGACGATGGTAGGATTCATGCTTCCACCAATAGCATACATTGCCCATTTGTTGTAATCGTTATTAACGACGTGGAAGAATCCCCATCGGCATCTAGGCATCCTCTGCACCAACCCTTTACCAAACCGGTTGAATGCCACCGTCACTTGCATTATCTCATCTCCGGTAAAACTATCGTCCGCTCCTAACAACATCACCTGTACGGTATATATGTACATGTATTTATATATATATGTGCATGGATTGGAAACTAATTAATACAGTAATTAATTACTTACGTCGTTATGATAGTTGAATTTGCAGTTGGAGATGGTTAAAGCGGTGCTAGCCATGATTGCATCAATCAGCCCATCGGCACAGTGGTCGAGTGACACATGATCGATCCACACCCTGCTAGCACCAAAAATGGAGATACCATCACCATCGCTAACTGTTCTTAATCCATAGTGAGCTAAGGAATCCCTGATCATCCCTCCATTCTTGGGCACAATGTGGTGGATTCGGATCCCGTGCACGATCACATTATGAACAAACTGAATGGTGAACCCTGCACCATATGCAATGTGAACCTGAGCCCCTCTACCGTCAATCGTCTTGTCGTGATTTATCATAAGCTCTTCTTTAAGGGTGATCACCATTGACCTCTCAAAGATAATCCACAACGGTTTGTCTTGGATCACCCCGTATCGAAGGGTTCCTTTCTTTGGATTCAAAACATCATCGTCGGAGACATCCGTCACCACATAGATATGACCACCCATGCCACCTGTGGTGTGCTCTCCAAACCCACGCGCACATTTGGCTAAAGCTTGCCGGTTTTTGGCCCAATTCCTTTTGCACCTCCAACATCTATCTATCGGATTGGTAGCCATACATCTGCTACCCCTAACCCTACCCCTACCCTTACCCTTAAGGTTCCTCCTTGTCGAATTTGTCCCCAGCTGTAAAGACCTGTATGGAAAACAAATAATATATATATATTAATGTTTGTTGAAAAGAAAGAATTAATGGTATATTGATGGATTAAGTACTCACTCGTGGACTTGCTTGTTGAAATTGTAGACGGCCAACTCCGGGTCAGGATTATATGCTTTTATGGAAGCCTTGGTGGCATTACGAGCACGTTCTTGTATAAAGCCGTCTAAATGTGCAATGCCGATATTTTGTCTAATATTCCCGGCTAAAACAGCTGGGACAATGATGACAAAAGCCAAGGTGAAGAAGAAAGGCATGGAATAATTGCTTAAGGGAACCACTGGGGAAACCGAACCACAGTGATTCGCCTTCATGGCTTCGTCGTGTGCGTAGGATCGATGTCAATTCGTCAAACCATACATTTATTCATTTATATTCCATCAGTAACATACGGACTACCATAATCTCATATATGCCAATAGAAATCTATGGTCAAACGAACTTACTAAAATTACTCCCGGCCTCCATGAATATATTTCTGGGGTTTACATGATATATATATAAATAATATTATCTACCGAAAATACCAAACAAAAATATTGCCGGCCAACAATGAGACTTATACGTGTTTGGGTTCTTCCAATAATGGTGTTGTGGTTTGTGAGCATCATCCTTGCCGGTCAAGATCAAAATCCGGCACACATCGGACAACTTGATGATTTCTTAAAAGAACGTGCAGATAAAGCCATTATAGAGGCCATGAAATCATATGAACCACATCCAGAGGAAGTTACTCAAACTTTAACCCAACAAATTAGCGAGTGGGTAACCTAATTCTGTCTTTTATTCCATTTCTCAATTAATTAATCTGCATATATATATTCTTATATCTTGTCTTTCTTAAACTATATACAATAATTTTGAATATTATGAATCTTGGTCTTTTATTAACCCATAAATCTTGATGGATCCTATGAAATTTAACATTGTGATAAAATGTTTCATTTTGTGCAAAATAACAACATGAACATGTTCAAATGTGCAATATGCATGAAAATATGTATATTGCGCACTAATTTTGCATGAAATTAAATATTTTGTCTTAATGAACATGTAAATGATATGAATTAGTCAATTAAAATGCAATTGTGAACATGTGTAACATAAAATTTAACATTTTATCATAATGAGCAAGTTATTTAAGGAGAGAAAGAAAATCAGGTTGATCAGCGTACTCTGTTTATTCACATATAATTTTTTTGCATAGACATGTATAAGACAACATTATAAGATTTTTTTAACCAAAATGGACAACATCGCATAGACATGTAAGACAACATTATAAGATTTTTTTAATCAAAATGGACAACATCATAAATCTTGTGAGTGGTGAAAAAATATCATGTAAATGGTGTAAATGATCGTTCACTTTGATGAACATTCACATAATTTTTAAGAACACAGAATGTGTGAATGTATGTGAAATTCATATATCATGTGTATAACGTTAATTTAAACATGGTTATGAAAAATAAATTTAAAAAGTTTTTTAAAGTTGGTACCATATGTCTGTCCGCGTCTTCGAAATTCCGTAGACGTCTTCCAAAAAACACATCTTTTATGCAGCCCTTTTACCTCTGCAAAATATATAAACTTTGAAATTATATATTTTGTCTTTTTGTTCAGTTTATTTTTTTATATAAATTCAACTATGTAAGTTTTTTGATGAAATAAAATAAAATTGAACTCTCGCAGACATTTTTTAAGATTTAAAAAACAAGCAGTCTTCTCTTTGCAGACCGCAGACTTTTAAGCCACCTCTTCCAATTGCAGACTTTCGCAGCTAAGTTCGCAGACCGCAGACATTAACCTCTTAAAAAACAAACAACACTTTAATTTCGGGAGTTGCTTTTTTTAATCTGACTATATATATATATATATATATATATATATATATATATATATATATATATATATATATATATATATATATATGGGTCGAGATCTATGGAAAACTATATTAGACTGGAGTATTGGAAAACCATATCAAATGTATATGTTCATTATGATAAAATGTTAAATTTCATGTTAAATTATAATATACATATGTTCAAAATTGCATTATGATTAACTAATTCATGTCATTTACATGTTCATTAAGACAAAATGTTTAATTTCATGCAAAAATGCGTAATATACACAAGTCAATGCATATTGCACATTTGAACATGTGCATATTGTTATTTTACATGAAATGGAACATTTTATCCTAATGAACATGTAAATGATGTGAACTAGTCAATAATAATGCATATTTGAACACATGTATATTGTAGTTGTGCATTAAATTTAACATTTTACCGTAATAGAACATGTACATTTAATATGGTTTTCCAGTACTCCAGTCAAAGATGGTTTTCCATAGATCTTGAACATATATATATATATATATATATATATATATATATATATATATATATATATATATATATATATATATAGATTCAAGATCAATGGGGTACCATGTTAGACTGGGGTACCGGGGAACCATTTGTAGCCAATCATTTATCATTAAAATCATTAAATATATAATATAAATTTTGCTTAAAATTTTTTCCCATATTAATTAATGTTGGGGGTAAAAATGGTATTAAAAAGTTTAAATTAGAATCAAAGATTCTGTATATCTCATGAAAATGTCCATTTCAGTTAATATTATTCCGTACACCTATACTGAACATGTGCAAAGGCGACACTCCATAAACCACGATTGAACAAGTTCAATACCGTCAATATAGCTTTATACTAAAACGGTTAACAACGACTAAAAACACAATAAACCTTGATTGCACATGTTCAATAACGTGTAAATAAATTGAGCCTTCACGAACGGTTTGAAAAAAATTAAAAATACCTTTATTTGACACATCCGGTTGAACATGTTCACCAAAACTCATTGTCGAATCCAATTGAACATGTTCACTGAAACCCATTGTCGATTCCGGTTGAACATGTTCATTAAAACACATTGTCGAATCAAATTGAACATGTTCATTAAATCTCATTTTGAAATTTATTATAGATATGTTATGGAAGTAAATCTCTATAATTAAGGTATCTATTAATTTATTAGTTGTCATCTATTATTTAAGATAAAACTAATTGACTATATTACCCTTTTAAACTTATAAACAAACATGGATGGACTCCGGTTCTCCAGTCTAACATGGTACCCCATTGATCTCGACCCTATATATATATATATATAGATGGGATCATTGCAGAACCTAAATTTAGTGTAGAACTGTAGAACCAATATCGTCCATAGATTAGAATAATCTAATGGTCTTGATTAAAAGAGTTAAGTTTGGAATTAGTGAAAAAAAGATTGGTAATAGTGATATTTGGTAAAAAAGGAAAAGATTGGAAATAGCAAAAAGATTGACATTAGCAAAATAAATATCTTTTTTCTTTAAATTAAAATAACATTAATATTATTAATTTTTAAATCAAAAAAACTATACCATAAAAACGAGAATTTTATACTCTTTAAAACGAGACCGGTCATGATATATTTTTTTCGAAAAAATTTTACGTATTTATTTTTCGTAAAAAAAATTACCCAGACCACGATGCAATATATCATGGTGAGATAATGAGATCACTCGATATTGAATGAACACTTTGATATCGTATATTTAACGTCAATGCAACACTGCATATACGCTCATTATTAACAGAGCTAAAATAATAATCACAATTAGTAGTCAAAGTTGGTGGATTTAACGAGAACGGTCGTAAAAAAATTTTTGCCCAGACCACGATGCAATATATCATGGTGAGATCATGAGATCATTCGATATCGAATGAACACTTTGATATCGAATATTTAACGTTAATGCAACATTGCATATACGTTCATTACTAACAGAGCCAAAATAATAGTCACAATTAGTAGTCAAAGTTGGTGGATTTAACGAGAACGATTATGATATATATTTTTTTATTTTTCGTAAAAAAAATTTTACCCAGACCACGATGCAATATATCATGGTGAGATCATGAGATCATTCGATATTGAATGAACACTTTGATACCGTATATTTAACGTCGATGCAACACTGCATATACGTTCATTATTAACAGAGATAAATAATAGTCAAAATTAGTAGTCAAAGTTGGTGGATTTAACGAGAACGGTCATGAATATATTTTTTTGAAAAAAAATTTACGTGTTTATTTTTCGTAAATTTTTTTTTATCCATACGACCATTCGATGTCGAATAAACACTTTGATATCTTATATTTAACGTCGATGCAACACTGCATGTCCATTATATATTAAAAGAACAAAAAAAAGTCAAAGTAGACAGTCAAACTTGGTAGGCTGCTATTAATTCAATGTTAATTATATAATTACCATCTTATCCCTAGTGTTATATTATAATCTAATGGTTTAGATTGGTTCTATGGTTCTGCACTAAATTAAGGTTCTGCAATGATCCCAACCTTTATATATATATATATATATATAGATATATATATATATATATAGATATATATATATATATATATATATATATATATATATATATATATCATAATTATAAAAAGGGTTTGTTATGAAAAGAACCAACATGTTTTTACGGTTTTTGCGATTTCGTCCTTCAATGTTATTATTTTCCAGAAAAATCCTTTAAGTTAATTATTTTTTTAGTTTTGTGAAATTTGACCATCAAAGCCTGGTTATAATTAGTAAACTGAGTTTTTAAAAACTGAAAAACCGGATTATAATATCGAAATTACACTAAATCAAAAAGAAAAAAGTAACCTGATGACTTTTATGGAAAAAAAAAAAACAAGGAGGCACGTAAACGTAAAAAATAAAAAAAAAACATGTTGGTTTTTTTCATAATAAAATCTTATAAAAACTAGAGTTTATTAATTTTTAGTTAATGAAATATTAAATTGGTTAGATTGGATCTGAAATGATTTGGTTTGAATTGAATATAATAATTTTGAAAAAAAATTTGTTTTTAAATCTTTATGACACATTATATTAAAATAATCATTCAATTTTTCAGATGTATTTTATTTAATAGAATTGTGTATTAATATTTTCTAAAACTTCAAAACTAAAGTTGCAAATTTTATATTTTAAGATAACTTAATTTCGAATAATCATACTTATTTTTTAAGTTGACGCTGGAATTGTTATATCAAGTTTTAATCACTTAAGCAATAGATATTTATTACTAATTAAACCATCTTCAATAAGAAAATTTATATATAGTTTAATTTAATAGTCTCTAACAAATGTATACAATTTAGATTAATATACTTCAAAAAAATTAAAAAGATAAAACAATTACCATTTAAAATTTATTTTGTTGATTTCTATGAGATTGATGATAACAACAACAAATAAAATAAAGTGAAGGTTCAACATTTTTGAATCAGTCTTAAAAAGATAACAATTGAAATAAATCACATATGTAATAACCATAAAATAGTATATTTAAATCAATAATTCAAATATTTTTTATAACATCTAAACTGTCTTTTTTGACTTAAACATTGACTTAGAGTCGTCATTATTTACCATTGACCTCAATGATTTTGTCTGTATATCATATTTTTATTGGTTTTTATTGTATCTTAATTTAAAAAGGATTCCTAAGGGATCACACCTCTTTATAAATATTTAATTTATAACTAATTTGTTATATCAATCCATGTAACGCATGAGTATTAACCTAGTTTTAATATTAAATCATAGTAAAATGACATGGCATAAAGAAGTGATGACATGTGGCAAATAACAAAGACGCCAAAATGTGACATTGTTTATTCATTAATCAGGTTTTATTTATAGTTTTGATCATTGATGATTTTTATTATTTTTAAAGGTCCATGAAAAGCGAAAACACTCCGAGAAAGCAACTAAAAGAACCAAACAATAGAGTATAGAAAAGATCGTTCATGAAGGAGCATATTGATGGGTGCATTGCTTAGGCGTGATTTGTAATTTTACTACGAGTGATATAGGACTTAGATTATTCTTCTTTTAAAAGTATACGAGCTTATTTTTTTCTTTGTTCATAAATGATCTAGTTTTTATCGTGTAGATGTGATATTTCCATTACACAACACATATACATTATGAGTTATTACTAATTCCATGTATAAAAATTCATTGAATAACCCTAGAAATCTCATTCTTCTTCATTGCAAGAGCATAAACATGTGAACCGTCCAAAAGAATGTTAATATATAATTGTAATTCATTGACCAAGTTAATTGACTTTGGTTGTAGCTAGAACGAGTTTAGGAGGTGCGGAGTAACACTTATATACGTTTGGCCAAAATCAAGACCCGGACGTTAAAACGGGGGTCAAGGGGTTGCGCTCCCTTGCGGGGTCCTAGGGGCGGAGCCTCTGGCGGTGGTTTAATGTTAGAATTTATTTCTTGATGTGTTAACTTCATTAAGAAAGTTTGATGTTAAGTTTAGGTTGTTAAGACAAATGATGTTAAGATGTCATTGTTAAGATAATGACAGTTTCAACCACTTTAGTTGGTTGAATGAGAAGTTAGCCAATCTTATCCACTTAATTTCGTGGGTTAATAGACAAACGAAACTATCAGTCAAAGACGAAAACATTTTTTTTTTTGTGATTATCGTATAACAATATTTGGTACCCGATAGGAAAAATAATTGTTACAAGAAAGTGTATGAACACAATCACGAATATCTTCCAGGATTCCAATTTCGTTCTTTTGTTTTTCATCCATGCTTTTCTTACAGAGAAAATAGAGATTGGAATAGTTTATCCAAATTAACACTTTACACCCCTCAACCATCAATTTTCTGACCCAACATACCCCACACCCATATGTCAATTTAAATCAATACACATCCAAACTATAGTACCCGCATTTGCAATTATCTTGGGGTAATCGTTGAAATATTCAAATCCAAAGTACATTGCTCATTCTTGCTAAATTATAAAATTACATTACCCCATTTGTTAATTTTCATCTCTAAGATAATTATACCCAATTGTTGGATAAAATTTCCAATTATGATATTTATCTTGATAATTTACAACCAACTCTTAATCATTGAATTTGGGCTAAATTAATTACCTTATAATTATTGGGTGTTCTAAAAATAATATTTAATATATTTAAGAGTGAACAACCAAACCAATTTTCACCCTTTTAATCATGAACACATATATAAGTTTTCAAAATTTTAATGTATTTCCATTTTTGGTTGCGATACAAAAGAAAAGACAACAAACTCAAAAACAAAAACACGGAGCAAATGGCCAAAACACAACCAAATTACCGTTAATTTATTTATTAAACATACAAGTCATTGTTACAACTTGCACATAGGCTTGGCAAAAAAACTCGTCTTCATAGGAGAACCCGAAACTGAACCCCGATTTTATCAGGAAATCCCTGAACCTAAGTTAACGGGGTTGAGGATGGAGAACACTTCAATCCCCGACCCCGATTCCAATTAATATTATAATATAAATTATTGTGTTTATTTAATTTTATAATTAAATCATTCACAACAATTTATACAAATTATTACTAATCTATATGTTTAACTTTTACATCGTTAAATTATTTTATTTTATTTTAATTTTATATATTTAATAAGCTCTTTACATAATTTAAGAGTCAATATGATTGAGGAACATGTTAGAGTCGTTTTTATGTTCATTGTGGATATGGTTTGGGTTCGTTGAGTTTTTTTATCAACTAGGTTAATACCCATGTATTACATGGATTGATATAAAAAATTAGTTATACATTTAAAATTTATAAATATGTGTGATCCCTTAAGACCCTTTAATATTTTTAAATTAAATACAATAAAATCAATAAAAAGATGACACAGACAAATTCATTGAGTCAATGGTAAAAATGATGACTTTAAATCAATGTTTACTTCAAAAAAACATTGAATATGTGATTCAAAATATTTGAATTATGATATAAATATAGTATTTTTATGGTTTTTACATATATGAGTTAATTCAATTATTATCTTCTTATTATTAATACAAAATTTTTGATTTTTCATTCTGTTTTATTTATTGTTGTGTCATCATCAATCCAATAGAAATCAACAAAATAATTCTTTATATATTTTATTTTTATGAAGTATTAAATTGTATAACTTTATTAGAGACCTTAAATAAGACCATGTGTAAATTTTCTTATTGGAGATGTTTTAATTAATAATACATTTTTATTGTCAAAGTGATTAAAACTTGATATAACAATTTTAGCGTCAACTGAAAATATAAATCGTTAATTAAGATTATTTGAAACTAATTTATTTTAAAAGATAAATTTTGCAACATTTAGTTTTGAAGTTTTAGAAAATATTAGTACAAATTTTTATTAAAGAAAACACATTTGAAATTTGAATGATTATTTTTTTAAATGTGTCAAAATTTCATACTTAACATAAAAAGATTTGATAAGAAAATATTTTTCAAATTTATTGTATAATAAGGTATTTAATTACTATTTCATAAATTTATTTATTCTTTCAGATATTTAAATTTATAATTTATTATTTTATTGATCTTTTAAAAAATTTTATTTTAAATTCAAATTTTTTATTTTACGAAGTGTTTTAAAATTATTTATTCTTTGGAATATTTAAACTTGAGTTTATTATCTTTTAGATTTAAAAAAAAATTATTTTAGCCTTAATTTAAAAAATTTTTATTTAAGTATTAATTATAGTTCACTTAGTTTAGCAAACAAAAATAATATGTTTCAAAAGTTCAAATTAAATGAATTAAATGATATCCATGTTACTAAAATTAATGTAATTATTATTTTTGAAAAAAAGTGGGAAAGTGAAAAAGTAGGGGATTAAAAAGATGACACGTGGCAAATATTGTTCTCATTTATTATAATATATAGATTTGGGGGTTCGGTTCTTTTTAAGATTTATTATGAAAAAACCCAACATGATTTCATTTTTTTTTTTGCGTTTTCGTCCTTTTATGTTATTGTTTTCCATAAAAGTCCTCAAGTTATTTTTTTTCTTTTTGGTTTAGTGAAATTTGGACACGATAACATGGTTTTTCAGTTTTTTTATATGAAAAAATAACATGGAGGGACGAAAACGCAAAAAATGTGAAAACATGTTGGTTTTTTTTGGCAATAAACCCTTCTTTTTATAACTTGTATGCAACGTATGGCATATGGATAGTCATTAGACCTTTGAATGAGTTTTGTTCTTATCCAATTTGGGCAAATGGCCAAAAATAGTAACAAGTTTTGACACTTTTATCATTAATAATAATATTATATATTTTTTTTATCATTAATAGTCTAAACTTTTTATTGCGCTATCAATAATAATAATGAGTGACCTGCAAACGTGTTTAGCAGGTCACCAACTTTTCAGTTATAAAAAATAGTAATTTTTTCAGATTTTTATCAATAATAGTAACTATCAAATTAAAACATAATTTTTTTATTTTATTAAGTTTTCTAATATTTCATCAACACCAAAATAAACCAAATTTTTATGTCGAATATTTACGGATAGATAATATTCGATTATTTATTCACAATTATATATAATATGAATGAAAAAAAAATACTATGAATCATTTCAATTTTCAATTTTTCCAACAAAAAAATGACGAACCATCATTTTCTTAGTTTTTCCGAATAAAATAATACAAATCGCTTCATTTTTTAGTTTTTTTCAATCTAAATGGGTCATAGTTTTTTTATTTAAAAAACAAAAAATCAAATGAGTCTCAATATTTTTCATTCATAAAACTATAAACCACAATAAGTCATGGTTTTTCCATTCATGGAAAAACTAAAAATGAATGGGTCGTCATACTTTTTCATTCGTAGTATTTTTCATTTGGAATAAAAAAATTATAAATTGATCGGCTATTTAGTAAATTCCAAACTAAATTGATTACAAGTCATTCAACTTTTAGTTTTCCCGAATGAAAAACTATGACCCAATCATGTTTTAGATTTTTTTTACAAAAAAACTATAAATTATTTTGATTTTTCGTACAAAATAATTGCAACTCATTTATTTTTGTGTTTTTAACAACGAAAAAAACTATGAATTATTCCAGTTTATAGTTTTGTCGAATGAAAAATATTGCAACTCATAAAAACGATACATAACCACTTGCAAACACTAGCTAAAACAATTTCCGTAATTTAGCAGCTTATAACACAATCAACTCATTTAAATTAGAGGTTTCTTACATTCCCAAGTTACAAAACACCACAAGCCAAGATGAAGATGAATTCCACACCTCAATTCGATCTGTTATGGCCTTTTTTTTCCTTCTGTTTGCTTTTACAAACACACACAACACTTCTCAATTGTTTTTCGAATGAATGAAAAGGAAGCAAAGAGTTAAACGTGTTATACATATAAACATATCGTTTATAACGCGAGTTTGACACCGATACCCGACCCCGTTATCAATATTTCATAATTAATATCAATATTCCCATTTAATTATGTGGTCTCATAATTATTAATAATCCGCTAGAATTATAACCCGGTGACACGTATACTCGACCTCGACACGTATCATTCCACTAATCGCCATACTATTGCCCCAATGCAATATTAATAATTTAATCAACCAATAAATCAAATCCACGTAATATTTCTCAAAGACGGAGTGTTACAATTTTTAACAACACAAAAAATTATGAATAATTGTGGTTTATAGTTTTTCTGCTTGAAAAAAAAACTACAACCCATTTAGATCGAAAAAACTAAAAAAACAAAATAGTTAATATTATTTTGTTGAGAAAAAACTAAAAATAGAATGATTCATAGTTTTTTCGTCTAAAAAAAGTGAAATTGAAATGATTCGTAGTATTTTTTCGTTCATATTATATATAATTGTGAATAAATAATCAAATTTTATCTAATCGTAAATAAATATTCAGAATATATATTAAAAATTTATAAGGTTATGTAAAAATAAAAATTGTAAATAAATAAATTTAATGAAATTAAATAAAATAGTCACTAAAGATAGTAGTAATGTGATTAAATAAATTGATACATAAATTGAGTTTATTTTGGTGTTTATAAAATCTTAGAAAAACTTTAAAAGTTAAAAAAAGTTTGGTTTAATTTGATATGTTACTGTTATTGATAAAAATAAGAAAAGTTGTTACTATTTTTGATAACTGAAAAGTTTTAGTGACCTGCTAAACAAGTTTGCAGATCACCAGTTACTATTATTGATAAAAAAATAAAAAAATTGTTACTATAAATGATAAAAAAAATAATAAAGTTATTAATAATAAAATTGTCAAAACTTTTTATTATTTTGGTCATTTGCCCTATCTAATTTTGTGTTCAAATTTTGAACCCTACTCGAAGCCAATCCTACAGAATTCGATGAATTAATGTTTAGTAAGAATTTGTGTGGATATTCTGGGAATCAACATGTCAAGTTGTGACACCTTATTTTTATACAACATACATGTCACACAGGATAAATATAACACAATCATAATTTAATAACGATCCGTAAAAGCTTAGTACAATACAAGGGAATCTGAAATACATACGTACGTTAAATAAAATGAAATGCATCACAGTGCTACAATGTACAAAACTAATTTCTACATACTCCAACTTTTATTACAACATAACATTTATTCAAGTTACCACAGTGGAGTAGTAGAGTCCTCAACACTTAAAGTAAATTGCCTGGCTAGAAGGTCTAGCGGAAAACTTCCATTTTCCTTTAAAATGTTAACAACTAAGAGGTAAAATAATGTTTAGTGAGTACATATATTTCATATTCCACAAGTCTTTATGCAGCGTATATGAGTGACACCGGCGACTAACAACATGAACCCCTTCGTACACAAAGTACAAGTAAATATGAGCATAAAGCTCCACCGTGCATTTGCACGGCAAAAGTTTACCATGAGGGATGTTACACTTGTCCTTCGGGACCTCGGAGGGATCAGCTCCAGATCATATAGTCTCGGTAACATCATATTATTAATTATAGCTCGAAAACTCATTATGTTGATGCACAACAAAGAATACAAGACATGTAATAACAAGCATGCAAGCAACAATATGCATCAAATAAACGCTAGTTAGTAGAATGTCAAATGAATGAGAAACAACATGTCTCAATGAAACAGCAACTAACGTAAAACAAATGCAGACATATAAATCTAACTATTCATAGTAGGTGTGTTAATAAACTTTAGTTTGATATTATTTCTTTTCGGGATTTCAATCGGATCTAAACTTTAAATTAAAACACTTATTTATACTTTAAAACACCCCAATGTGTGTTTATAACTCCACAAGGGACCTGGTGCATCAATATGTGATTCAAATTAGATTATATGTATATGTATGTGTGTGTGTCTATAAATATATATGTACTATCAGGCAATATTTAATCAATAAAGACTCTTTTGTCAATTATGTCATTGATAAAAAAAATGAAATTTAAGAAATAGATACATGATAAAACTTCAAGTAACTATTTAAAGAAACAACTCATAGAATACTCATGACAGTAAGGTATGTATACTTGTCTGTGTAGGAATTGAACTTAGAGAATCTTAGCATTGAGTCATTCTTCTTGTAATAACTCTTAGCTTTTCTCTGAGATCAATATGTTAATCATCTCCAATTTGAAGCAATTAACATATCACTTAAGGAACTGATAGTAAATTGATTAACTATTGATCTATTAACACTATTCATGAAAATTCATGAATATCACTAAATTTTTAAATAGATCATCTGAAGTTTTCATGCGGCCCTGGTTCTGAGTTTTAGTCCAGGCCGTAGACTCTCTATGCACACATGACACATAAATGAAGAGTTTTAAGTATCAATCACATTTAGTTCTTGATGGTTTCTTGTAGCTTGATGTTGATTGAGCGTCTTTCCAACTTGATTCTTGCAAATCAAGCAAGAACGATCTCCAATTTGTAGAGAGAAGTAAAAGTTCAAGTGTGAAAAGAAATCTTAGAATTGTTTACAGGAAATGAGAATAAATAGGGTTGAAATTGAATGACTAAGCATCAATATAATGCGTTTTTAAATATTATAACTTTGACTAAATGTTGTTTGCACCCATTAACTTCTATTTCCAATAATTAACACTTTTGACCTCAAAACTTAGCTTTTATTAATTTGTTATGAAGTTCGTGCTTAATTTTGAATAAAAACAAGTCAATTAGCTAATTAATGTTAATTAAAAATTTTGAGATGTTACATAAGAATTAAAAATAGAATTTTGCAATATATGTCAATGTTGTACCTTTCTGACTTGCTCCTCCAACAAGTTGTTTTGATGGCAAACAACACACACAAGCATAATGTCAGGGGTTTCATCAATTAAAGCAATCTTTCCCCAACTTTGGGCACTCTTTGCTACTGTGCCCAATCTTCCTACAAAAGTAACACCTGACATCATTGAGATCGCATCGCCAGGTGTGTGTCTTCTTACAACGGCGACAGACGCATCATGGCTCAACAACATTATAATAAGTTTTAGGCTTTTGAGATTTTACAATAAAGTTTCGTTTATGTTGAATCTTAGCTTCTGTTAATCTATGAGCTCGATCAAATTTCTATTTCTTTGATAGAGAAGGACATGTAGGATCTATCCTTGATAATTCAAATTCAGATTCAGCAGTCATGCCTTCACGTTCTTTCTTACATGCAACTTCTATTATGTCCAAGTAGGTTGTGAAATTGCAGTCGTTCATCTATTGCTGTTAAATGAATTCCACATTCATCCACTTTCTTTGCTTCAACAACCTTTCTTTAATGAGTGAGCTCACACAGTCTTGGTCTTCCTAGTGCATTTTCACCACTTTCACTAATTTTGTCTTGGATGATTTGTTTATATATACAATTGTTTTGTTTGTCACTTCTAATCTTAGCTTTCATCTCGTCATAAATTTGGAATTGTTCTTGTATCATCTTGCATTGTTGTTTTTTTGTGTTGAGCTATCATTTGTTGCATTATCTCTAGCATCTGTTGAGGTGAACGATTAGCTGAAGGTCCTCCTTGTCCTAACATAATTCTGACATATAAAGCTGATAAAAATTTGGAATATAGTCTTTGTGCCCTTATTGCCCCGTCCGATGCTTATCTTAGTTCAAGTCATCCTAACATGATTGATATTATAGTATTGTCTAAGTTTGAGATCCTGTATTATACATAATACATTGATTCACTCAAACTTTTGTTCTGATACCAAATTTTAACCCTACTTGAAACACCCGCAAATCTTTAAGGTAACTATATAGTTTTGAATCGTGTACACCAATTATTTAATTCGAGGTAAATATTTAGATTCAGTTGATTTCAATTAATTGTTAAATGTTAGAGTGGTGTGTGTGTGTGTGTGTGTATATATATATATATATATATATATATATATATATATATATATATATATAGGGGTGGGTTCAATGGAGAACCTATATGCATCGAAGAACCTTGGAGAATCACAATACATCGCTAGAAAATCGTAATGCATCACGTAGAAATCGATGCATCACGTGGAAATAATGATGCATCACGAGGAAATTGTGATGCATTTGTAGTGGTGCACGGAGGTTCTTCAAGTTTCTTCGATGCATTGAGGTTCTCCATTGAACCCACCTATATATATATATATATATATATATATATATATATATATATATAATAATAATAATAATAATAATAATAATAATAATAACAACAACAACAACAACAATAACAACAACAAATGAACGTGAGGATGGTCTGTGGGATCCCAACAAAATTCAATGAAGCACCTTATATATTAGGGTTTATTACGAAAAAAACCATCATGTTTTTACGGTTTTTACGTTTTCGTTCCTCAATGTTATTTTTTTTATGTTGTGAAATTTGATTATTAGACTCTGGTTTTAATTATTATACCGGGTTTTTAGAGACTGAACGACCGGGTTCTAATATCCATTTTTTCACTAAAACAAAAAGAAAAAAAAAATTAGCTTGAGGACTTTTATGAAAAAAAAAAAACATCGAGAGACGAAAACGCAAAAAATGTAAAAACATGATAGTTTATTTCATAATAAACCCCGTATATTATCATAATCTTTGCAACCATATATCCTTTTATCACCATTCTATATTTTCTTATAGCGCACACTTTCACACACTAAAACCCATACAAGCAAGTTGAAATCTGCAAAGATTGGAGCAACAAGAAGCTGAAATGTTTTAAAAATCTTCCCCAATATTCTTCATCTTTATCAAATCGACATCTTTATTGGTACTTTAAGGTATTGAATATGAACTCAACCAATATTCAATTTCCCGTATGTATTATATTAAGTATTATTAGAATTTATAAATTGTTGTTTATAAGTGGTTTATTAATATGAAAATGATGAAACACATGTAATCAAATCGTATCATTGTTTATCTTCATGGGAAAAAAGACACCATCGATGAACTTAAAAATGGAGGTTTAATGGGTTTTAATGCTTTAATCCGAAAATATAATAAAAAATTAATAGATATGTGATTAGAAACAAGTTTTGAATGCTTTTAGATGATTAATTTCGGGTTTGGAGACCAAATGAATGGTTTCCACATTGATTTGGAGATATGGGTTTTGAACAAAAAATAAAAAAAATTAGAGGGTTTATAGGATTGGAAATCATTTAAGAATGTGAGGATTGCATTCGTCAGAAAAACCCGACCAGAGTGGGAGCGACCGGCTCCGGCAGCGTGGCCGGTGGCCATCGCCACTTCTCCCCTGTCTCTGCAGCTCTGCTTCTGTTTCTGTCCGGTGCATCTGTCTGCTAGTTATTTTTCTGTTCTGTTTCAACAAGAGAGGGAGGAAGAGAGTGCAGGTTGTTTAATTTATTGGGCTTAGGATTTATTTTTTCATTTGGGATTTAAATTTTGTTTAATATATGAGGTTTTAATTAAATAGATGGGTCACTGACTTTCATTTCCTTGTTCTTTTGTGTGGCCCAATCTAGAAGAGAGAATAGACGAAGTTGAATTTTTAATTTAAAAAAAATTAAATGGGCATGCTTGCTTTCTGTTTTCTTTCTTTGGAACCGAGAGAGTGAATTTTAAGGTACGTTTGTTTGGATTTAACTACTTCTTAAAAATCTCTAAAGTCTTAATTATAAATCTTATCTAAAAAATAGACTGTTTGTTACATTTTAAAGTTAAGTGGATTTCAGATCTTAATTCAAAACAGTCTGTTTGTTACATTTCAGACTTAAGATGTTAGAACGTCTGAAAACCACGTCTGAAATTAAGTTGTGGACTTCTGTCTAAGGTCTTGATTCAAGATGTTGACGTGAGTTCATATTTTATTCAACTAAAATATTAAAATCAATTTAATAATTAAAACATTTAAGGTCAGCTATTCACTTCAGACACGTCACATCTTAATTTCAAATGTGGTTTTCAAACTTCAGATTAGATCTTAAGTTCACCTCTTAATTTCAGACGTGGTTTTCAGACTTCAGACATCTAGCTATCTCTTAAAAAAACAAACACAACCTTATTTGGCTTTTTTTTTTTCCCTTTTAGTTTATTTGGGTCATTAATGTTAAGTTAGATTAAATTAATTAGTGGGTTTCAGATCATGGGCGGCTGAGATATTAGACCTAATTATATAGAATGTAAATACCCAATTTTGATACTCAAACCATTTAACCAAATTACCCAACTCATTTAACCTGTTTAAACTACTTTGTAGATGATTTCATTTATTATAGCAAAACCGAATAATCCATTTACGAATAACCTGATACCCATTTAACCCGAAACCAATTAACCCGTTACCTTATTTGGTTCGAGTTCGGCTAGCTAACCCACACACTCAAATCAGCATAACTCGATACCCAATTAACCTGAATAATTCACCTACTTATATTATTAAATAAAATATATAATTTATGGTCTTATTTAATTTATATTACTAAATAAAAACAATGTCTTATATTGTAAAACCAGTTCAATCGACACGTTAAACCGGAAAAATATAAAAGTTAGAATGATTTTATTTTATAATAACTCTTAATAAATATAAACCATTGATTTATTTAATAATATAATATAAACCATTATTTTTATTTAATAATTTAACAATATATACCATTGGAATAAGAAAATGTTATAATACCCTTTTTTGCAACATTTTGGTAGATAAAATATTGTTGCAAGTTTGCAACTTATTTGAAAAAGATACAAAACTTGCAATTGGTGATTAATTAAAAAAATCATCTGTGTAATTAACTCTTAATTTAATTCGGAAGTCGGCGACTGACTCAGTGAGGAGATCTTGTGAAACTTTATACATTTTTTTGAAGTTTCGAAAAACTTGATCTATTTTGGAATGAGAAAATACTATAACACCTTAAACGCATATTTGATGAAACTATAGTACGTTTTTTCTAGAATTGTCCTATTGTTATTTTATGCACAAAATCTTTGAAATAAGTTAGAAAAACTCGAAAAGTAAAAAGTTATTTTCTTATTAATTTTTTGGGTAAAAAGTAAATTTTACAGAAAGAAAATGAAGAAAAGAATACAATTCGGCACTCATTTATCAAACAAGTTTAGACGCTAAGCCGAGGAAAACATAAACCTAAAACATCGTTAAAAGAACTATATAGCTTTAAAATACTCAAGCCACAATACAAAACAAAAACCCCTAACTAAAAATAACCAAAACCATACATCAAACAAATCCAAGTCTTTAACAACGTCACCAACAAAAGAAACCGATCCATGTTGAACCTTGTGTAGCTTCGACAAAGTAAAGCCAGTAACATCAATTAAAATGCATACTAAGATATTGAAGAAGAGACCAGCAACCCCAAAGCAGAAAGAGGGGACGATCCTTGAAAAAAACGGCTTGGACAACAACAAAAGAGGACCAGTTCATCACCATCCAACCAACAATAGCAAGCTAGCAACCTTGATGAAGAATAATAGTGCAGCCATAAACCCCAATCAAATGCATCAAGAGATGGGTAACAGCAAGGCTTATAAGCTTGCCACACTAGAGGGACCTGATCAGGAACTGAAAAAATCCATAACCGATCCAATGAAGAAGTTAAATAGCACAAGGAGTTGAGCCCTTTCAATAACCAGCAAACCCAAAGGGGGTAAATCTGAACCATTTATAAGCAGCATCACAATATAGATCATTAGAGAAACCCCAATCATTCTCAACCACACAACATGAATAATAAGCACAACAGCAAATTAAGAAGTTAGAACATGTCGAAATCCCTACAGAACCAAGCACCAGCAGGCAACCGAGACCAACTTTACCAGCTGCTGAGATCCATAAAACCACAGCCAAATGAGTAAAATAAGTCTAACTTACGCCACAAAGCACAACTACTACACCAACATCAATAAAGGACAGCAACAGTAGACTCAAAAAGACAGAAGCCCTCGAATTAAGCAGGGACAGAGCGAAAAGTTGCCAACAGAACCAGACTTGTAAACTTTTTAAAAACACGCAGAACCACTTATGCCTTTGTCTACCAGAATCCACTAGTCCAGCTTGTGCCATTCAAAATAATGAAAATACCAGTCCAGCAGGTAATATTAATCCTTGGACAATACTCGAGACAGACCCAAACAATAAGAGAATCCATCTGGTCATATATATGCCAGTTAAAGGAACCAAGTGGAGATGCAACCATTGAATAAAATAGGAACACCACAGAGGCCCAGCTATATTGACCCTATTGTTGAGGTCAAGCCTTGCATTCAGAACAATAATTAAACCAAACCAGATCCAATTCCAGACATCATCCAAACCAGAAGTAATACAACAAGGGAACCAAAAGGAGAAGCAGCCTTTGAAATAAACAGGAACAGCACAAGGGCCTAGTCATTTTGACCCTATTATTAAAATCAATCCTTGTATTCATAGTAAACTCAAAGTTAAACCTGATCCAATTCCAGACATCTTCAAAAGCAAGAGAATAAACCATATAATTCAAGAACCAAACTCCAATCATTATAACAGCAACCACAAGAAATTTGAAAATCATGCAGGAAGAGAGCAGGACCAACAGCAAGTACCAGAAGCCCCTAATTTATAAATCATCATCTGAACACAGTTGGGCTCTTAGCATTGCAGATCAAAATAACTTAGAGAAATAGGCATTGCAGATCAGGAGTATTCCATTGGAACTTTCTAACCAAGGTAGTGCCAAAGAACTTTGTTGCATCAAGAGTATAAAGATAAAGAAAAAAACAAAGCAACGCATATAGAAAACTGATTTATTTCATAAGCTATGAAACATTGTCGCATAACTAGGATAACAAAAGTAACACTGTTTTGGAAATAAATAAGTCCTGTACAAATCATACCACTAAAGTGTTGTAATTAATTTAATTCGCAAGTTGTAAGTCGGCCACTGAGAGTGAGTTGTGAACGACGACAACTTTCATGTTAACGTTGTTGGGAGGAAGTTGCAATCGAAGCGGGTAAAGCTTCCCATTCAATGGACTGCGTGTGCAGACTGTTATGTTGTGTAGCCCTGTTTCTTCCTCCAGCTTCCGAGTCAACTCAGCCAAGCTATTGCCTTTGAAATTAATGCAAAATCCTTGTGCATTTTCATCCATGTCCCCGAAATCCTCCGAAACCACATGGTAGTAGATTGATCTCCCTTCCTCCATCATCGTATTCATAATCATCCCCCCATCACCTGACTAATTAATTAATACGATATCAAATTAATCAAATCAAACTTCATAATACAATATCAAATACCCCGGAAATATTTTTAAAAACAAACCTCTTGACGACCGAAAGTCGGGGAATTTGTCGTGGGTGAGCTGGATTCCGAATGAGCGACCAAAGGCGGCGGCGGTCTCGGCGCTGGCGACTGCACCACGATATCCACAATATCCACGTCCCACAGGACCCACTCCTGGGTCGCCGTCCGATGAGGAGTGTCATGTGTAACAGAATTCCTCCACGGCGGAAGTCCACCGTTGGCCCGCAGGTACTGTCCGTACCGTGTCCTGAGCTTCACTTGATTCCCTTCCCGGATAGGCTCCCACTCCACCGACGAGTCTAAGCGGCGGGGCAACGTCTGGAGAACTTTACGGCCAGTCATTCCAAGCAAGAAAGGGTGGTTGGAAGCCGTCAAGTACTTGTTGTAACATGATTTAAGACGGATGATTGTGATGCTATCATCGGTTACGAAGTCGACGGTCCAGCGGTTGTTCTTGGAGGCGCCGTTCCGGTCTTGGGAGACGGATTCTTCGTCTTCCTCGGCGTGGAGATACTTGTTGTGGTGGCTTTTTAGGCGGACGGCCTTAGCGTTGTGGAAGAAATCCATTAGCGAATGCACTTGTTTGTTGAATCTGGTTAATCAATCAAATTCTAGACGGAGATGAGAGAGAAAGACTTTTTCAGTTCCTTTCAGGAGATAAGTATTGTTTTGTTGGTTGATTGTGTTGTACTCTTGCGGAAAAGTCTAGAGAGAGGAGAGAGAGTCTATTTATCCAGGATAGGAACAAGCCCCGGTGGCTCAGTGGCTGTCTGTCTGTTTGACAATCAGCGCCAGCCAAGATGGATCAAGGACACAAGTCTTTTTCTTTTTCTTTTTCTTTTTCTTTTGACAATGAATCATCAAAAGCATTAACCACTCGAAAATGTCAACATAAACGTGATTGCTCATATATATATGAATCATCAAATGAGTGAAAATTGTTGAGGAGTGTGTGGGCAAAAATGGCATTACTTTCAAAGCCATGAATGTTGCAAAAATACCCCAATTTTGAAGTCTCATGTTTCTCAAAGGCATTACTTTCAAGACCACAGCTTTTTAACAGAATCCGCAGCATTTTACAGAATGTGATTTTACTTGTAAGATATCATATTGTGCCAGAAGCAACCCAAGGCTAACTAAAAACACAAAAATCAAAGGTTGGTAAAGTTAAGTTTCTAGCAGACTGACTACTTCTTCGATCATGTATGCAATTCTTATACACATGTTTGTTCCTATGTTGGATGAGGCAACTACTAAGCTTGTTATAAACAATCTAAGTTTTCACAGAATTCTAATTTTCCATAGATTTCGTCGAAACCTCATTAAATATAATAATAATTTACCTAATTCACATTACAAAGATGATACCTAATACACTAGTGTACCAGATACAAACAATTTAAAACAAAAAAAATATCGTATTTGACAAATTAAAACAAAAAATAACTCAAATCACAGATTTTTAACAGAATCCACAGCATTTATGACAAATTAAAACAAAAAATTACTTTTTTCTTTTCATAAACCTGACACGGGAGTTATCTTCTATTTTCTAGCATGTTTAGTTTTCAACTTGTTTGAGAATTATCTTGTTTTTAGATGGCTGAATCCTACAACATGACTTTAAATTAAATCAAATGAAAACAAAAGGGAGAAAAAGAAGACAAATTTTAGTCTTATACATCGCTTCTTGCCAAACCTTGGTTTAGCCATGGGATTTTCAGTTCAAGATCTCTACAAAAGGAAAGAGTATAAGAAAGACTAATTTTATCAAAAAAATCATAATTACTGTGTAGAATATTACTTTAGTTTTATATGATTGCAGACCTGGGCTAGGTTTACCTCATTTTATGATTACTTTGGTTCAGTTAATAGTTAACATGTGTAAAAAAGCAGAACTTTAAATTTTGTATTGTTCCATGATTATTGTTAATCCTCCACTAATGTGGTTAAGGTGACATGAATCTAAATGAAAGTAAATAAAAATAGAAAATCAGTAAAAAAATAAATGATTTTCTAAATTATAACGACTATACAATCATACAGTAAGCGTAGACGATGTATCATAGTAATAACCTGAAAATGCGATGTGAAGGGGGCTTTTGAGACGGGATACGAAAGGAAGAGCGTGCTGACGATGTCACGTTTGGTTTAGCAGCGGCTGAGATTCTAGACATTGCGCTGAGATTGACGACATAAGACAAGTACTCGAGCTGTGATTGAATGAATACGCATCCCAAAGAAAACCCAATTGATCGCCAATGCCTAACATCATCGTGGGGAGAAAATGTCGACCTACATGGATTGGAAGGAGATTCCCACTTGATTAAAGATGAACCTTTTGAATGGTGTGAAACAAACTATATGGATTAGAAGTAGTCCACCTATATGGATTAGAAGTAGATTCTGGTTTATTAAAATCAAATCAATTATTGTAATCTATAATGAAAAATCAATTCTCAATATAACATTACAAGATTAATGTAATCTCTGTTCAAATGAGCAAGATAAGTTTATCAAACAAACCAATACCAAGGATAAAAAAAAATTCGATACATATTATAACTATCTATTGCTGGCGGTGCTTAAAGCCTCCAACAATTATCAACCGTTCGATCTTGATCTATTGATTCTTGGCCGTTGATAAGCATTTAATTAGATAGTTACGTTAATGCCCTTCAAGAAACTGTTCATAAACCATGACATTTGCAACTAAAAGGGTATAATCGTACAATTACAACAATCATACAATTACAACAATCATACAACTACCCACTCACCCACCACTCACTCACATAGACTACTTGCGGAGGATGAAAAAACCGTCACTTTTTTTTTTTATTAATTTGATGGTTATTTTGAAAAAAAAACTGCTAAATACAGTTTTATTTACACCCCACTCACCCCACTTCCAAGTTAAAAGACTTGATTACCCTTATGCTAAAAGCACTAAAATATAAAATAGTTAGGAAAAACAAGGGTAAGTTAGAGATTTCAATAATACAATTATGATGTCAATAATAAATCTTAATCATAAATATCACTCACTCCATCATTTGGATTCAATTTTTCAGGAAGCTCTTTCAAAATAATATATTTTGTTTTTAAACAAACTAATATATTAAGTACTTATAATCACACATTATATTATTATAAAAATTCTATAATCCTTTAAAACGGCATAACCCGGGCACCGCACGGGTAAAAATACTAATATATAGTTTATAGTATTTTAAGGAAAAGAGTCCAAACCAACATCACACCCAGTAAAAGTAAATGTTTATTATGATAACAAAGATGCCATTTAGAAAAAGAAGTACATTAAATAATATTTCAGTGATTTGGGTTTAAATTTTCAAAATTTCTGCTATGGTAGTGTTTTCATAGCAGATAATAGATACTTTTTTACACACAATAGGCAGCCTGGTTTCAAATGTAAAATTACCTTTTAAACTGTCCATTTTCTTAAAATACACACAGCACTTGCACAACTTATGCAATTCAGCATGCAAAAATGGCAAGTTAATCACATTTACCTTTCATTTTTCCCTTGGGGTTGACAATAAATCCAGCATTGTCTGCAAGAAGACAGAAGGGAAGAAATTAACTTCTTGCACATAAAGCCAAACATATTAAAAAAATGTTACATTTGTTTCGTGCCACAAGCCTTGTATCAGAAAAGGCTATAGCATGCAGAAATGAATAATAACCAGGGCCGGCCCATTGGGGTGTGCAACATGGACTACTGTCCAGGGCCCAACAGCCAAGGGGGCCCAAAAAAATTTTTCCTCTCTAATACCTAGACTAATACTAGTAGTTTACTTGTTTTCTTAGTTGTTTAATTGTGATATTTACGTACATATTTACATGGTTGTTTCCTATAATCTTTAAATGTTATATATACATATACATGTTTAGAGGGTCATTTATAAATTTTTGCTCAGGGCCCCAAAAATGATAGGAACGACCCTGATAATAACATAAATTATCAAGCATCACTGGAAATAAAATTATGTTTGATGTTGATAAAAAGATAAACTCAAAGATTCTAATGAAAAAGAGAACTGTAACTGAGACGTACTGTAGCAACAAATACACTTGCAATCTAAGAATGTATACAGATTATAATCAACACCAACACACATGCACATCTTAACAAAAATCTTTGGTGAATATTCCAAGGTAGAGAGGAGATCATGCCAGAAATTAAAAAGCTGTTCTTGATTTTACATAAGCGATCTGCTATGAAAACACTACCATAGCAGTAATTTTGAAAATTTAAATCCAAATCACTGAATATTATTTAATGTACTTCTTTTTCTATTGATTGTAATGTCAGCCTAGACCAATAACCCAAATTAAACAGCAATATGTAATGAAACATTCAAAATCAATATGACAATATTGAAATAAATTTTGATAAGCTTATCAAATAAACCAATAACAAAGATAAAAATTTCATTTTGAAGACAATGAACGCAAATTGCCACTTGATTACCACACCAAAATCAAACTTTAAAAGTTATCACATATCAATCAAGAATCAAGCATATCAAAGATTCAGATAATTTCAAAGCTCTTACCACCTATATGGATTAAAAAAATGTCAATTAACGATTAATAAAGCAAATTAACAAATCAAAGCCAAGATTGAAACCAAAACATTTTATGCAGTTAACAAACATAATAACCAAACATCTTCAAACATAATCCTTAAAAATCAGTAAACAAAATAAGTCTCTTGGTGCGTAGTGAAGAGAGAAAGAGACTAACCGTGATGGGAGAGCCGAAGCAAACATCTTCAAATATAATCCTTAAAATCAATAGACAAAATAAATCAGTAAACAAAATAAGTCTCTTGGTGCGTAGTGAAGATAGAAAGAGACTAACTGTGATGCGAGAGCCGAAGCAAGAAGAAACGCCGGTCAACAATGGACTTGTCGACAATGGGAGAGCCGAAGCAAACATCTTCAAACATCATCCATTTCGAACAGGTTTCATGGAGAGAAGATGTGTGATTGATTGTGTGTGGATATTTTTCTTGGTAGAAAAGAAGAGTATAAGGAAGAAGATGCAGGTATATGGATTTCAGGTAAAAGAAATCGATTAGGGTATGAAGGAAGGAAACACACCTGTAGGGGTGTAAATGAGCCGAGCTACTCGAGCTCGACTCGTTAAAAGCTCGAAAAAATCTCGAGCCTAAATTCGAGCTCGTTTAATAAACGAGCTCGAGCTTCACATATCGAGCTCGCGAGCCTAAACGAACTTAAACGAGCCTATATATAAATAAATTTTCAAATATATAATATATAGACTAAATAAATATAAATATATTAAAAATAACAAAGTTACAGCCCCTCTCTAATCTCTTTAACAAAGCTCGTTACTTGAAAGTACGCCAAGCGACCGACGGCTCCATACCCCTCAATCACTATCGGTGCGCCCACTGGCAGTGTGCTGGCGGGTTTTATACAAGAGAGATCCTGCCCTTTTATATATATTATATAAAAAGATTATTTAAAAATTAATTAAAAAAATTAAAATATATAATAAACGAGCCAAGCCCGAGCCTGGTACTTTTAACGAGCCGAGCTCAAGCTTAAACGGGCTCAGGCTCGGCTCGGCTCGTTTATACCCCTACACATCTGTCATGAGGGCATCTCCATTGAGAGGTATTTTAGGAAGTTTGGGCAAAGAAGAACAAGGAAGAAGAAGCAGGAAGAAGTTTGCAGTAGAAGATATCGATTAGGGTTTGAAGGGAGGAAACACATCAACGCCGTCGAGAGGTATTTTAATTAAGAAGTTCGGGCGGGAAAAAAAAGGGGCATCTCTAGGTGAGTGACCCGTGGAAGAAGTGTTTTCAGTGATTAAAATTTTTTCTAAATGTCATAATATACATTATACTTTTATAGAATTTCCATTTAATAATTAAAGTTTCTTACTATTATTTAATAGTTAAACTTAAGACAAATGTTACAACATACATTATTCGTTCATTATTGATCTATATTTATAAATGTTTTCTAAAACCAAATATTTTATATGTTTATACTAGACAAAAATTGTTAAGATATATAAAATAAACTTACTTGAATATATCTTTTTTAATAATTTATATAATAAAGTCTTTTAAATATACTTTTATATGTTTGGACAAATAGGAGAAATTTATGTAAGATCAAATGAAGTGGAATAAAAATAATTAAAAAGTTAAAGTTTTATAACAGAACAAACTAGGTATTTTTACCCGCGCGTTGCGGCGGGAATAACATCTGATACGATACTTATGAAACAATGTAAATTAAAATAATGCGATCATAATAATATATTTAAATTTTAATAAAATATAATATCGCAAAGATTATCACAGTAAACACAAAAATGTTATATATATACATATATAAAGTAATAAAAAAAGTTAGTCGTTTACCTGCCTACCAGCTAGCTTTATTATTCGGTGAACAGTGAAAGAGTGTAATCGATCAATCAACAAAATAATAAAAATTTTGTCATTTTAAAATAGCTGACACGAAATACAATTTATGTTAAATTGTAGATAAAAGAAAAGCGGTCATGATGATATTTTTGAATTTTTATAAAATATAATACATCAAACATTATAATAGGAAAAAATAGCAACTATACACTGTATATAAAATAAAATATTTAGCCAGCTGCATGCCTGCCAGCTCAAAAAAAAATTGGTTCCGACGATAATAAATTTTATGTCAGAATGTAGACAAAAATAATGCGATCGTAATGACATATTCAAATTATAATAAAATATAAAAATATAAAACATTGTTGCTATTATTGGTAAAAAGATAAAAGTTGTTGGTATTAATGGATGGTAACCTGCTATAGCAATTTCCAGATCAAAAGTTGGTATAATCGGTAGAAAATACAAAAGTTGTTGCTATTAATGATAAAAAATAAATAATATGGGTATAAACGGTAAAACTACAAAAAGTTGTTGCTATTTTTGGCATATAACCCTTATTATATTTATATGTTTGATCTATTTTATTAATAATTTCTTTTGTCTTAATTTAGTAATTAAACTTTAATCAAATGTCATAAATTACATTATACTTTAATAAATGTTCCCTTTAATAATAAAAATTTTCTTACTGTCATTTAATAATTAAACTTTATATAAATGTTACTATACTATCATTATTGATCTATATTTATAATTTTCTAAAACCAAATACTTTTATATGTTATATGTAACACCCCCTAAACACAATATAAATGTCAAATAATAAAAACTGTCTGGTGGCATCATCCACACAGATATTTGGCTATAACCCAATAATTACACAACCGAAACCTGAGCAGTTAAGTCCAGTACAGTATAACGTCACGGGAATCTCAAAGTATATATATCTGAAGTAAGTATAAATACAAATCACCACAAAAGATAACTACTCTACTAAGGTAGCTAATATCCCCGAGTAGAAATAGTAGGTGGAGCCTACTTAGGAGCACCAGGTCGGTTTGATAACCCTGAGTTCCTCAGAAGCACAAGTTAAGGAAATAGGTTAGCCAAATAAGCTAGTGAGAATAAAAGTTAGTTAAAGCACAAAAATTTGTAAAATAGTTTAGCGTTCCCTACTAAACTTGTATTATGAAATCTGTCCCCGAGATAATCGTCCCCGTTATTATAGCAATCTTGGTGGGATCCCCCTCCCACGCACGTGGTCTCCGTGACCGCACAAAGTAGTTCTGAGTCCCCAACAAGGGTCGGAAGTTCGATTGAGTTCTTGAAGATCTTTTCATTTGCCTATGAATATCATAGTCTCTTGAAGATCACTAAAGGAGACACGTCTGGAGGCTGCACAACAGGGATTTATTACACTGACAACGGATCCTAAGATCACGGGAGTAGGCATGGCAATGGGGCGGGACGGGGATCTCAGTTCCCATCCCCGCTTCTTAATCATCTCCCCAATCCCCGGCCCCATCCCCGTCGGGGAATGAGCTTTTATCCCCATCCCCGTCCCAATCGGGGATCTGGGGGAATCGAGTTTTCAATTTCTTAAAAGATTATTAAGTTAATTTATAAATAGTAATTTAGTAGAAAAATTTATGTAAATAAACTTTAAAACAAATCAATGCAAACATATTTGAGTTATTTACATATATAATTTATGATTTATAATGAAACTAAACACAAAGAAATGTTTGCAAAAGATTTATAAAACCACTAAAATGAAAAAAAACAATAGTATTTTAAACTATAGAAAAGTCATATACAATAACATTTGATATATTATATAAAATGTAATGAATAATATACATCGTAAAGTTAAATATATATAATAATCTATATTAAAACATAAAATATAATCGGGGTCGGGGATTAAAGTGTCTCCCATCCCCGCCCCATCCCCATTATTTTAAATCGGGGATTCCCCGTCCCCATCCTCGGTCAACTCGGGGATTCCTCGGTCAAATCGGGGTCGAGTTACGGGTTTCCCGTCGGGTATGGGTTTTTTTTGCCATGCCTACCTGAGGAGCACCTGGTGAAATTGTTGGCAGTACTTCTAAACCTTCATGATTCTCCATTCTAGCTATTGAAGCTGGGAACAACACTCACGAATGGCGCCTACTATTTGTGCATCTACAAGCAACGAGGTTTAGGCAGTGAGCTCCCAATTGATTCTTCTACGCCTTAAACAGGAGGAAAACAGAAAGAAACTAGGGTTAGTGACAATGCAGAGGGTTGCCCTGCATTGATGTAACATCCCTAAATTTGGAGTTCTAATTATAATTAATTAAAATGGTAAATGAATTGTATATTTATGTTTAATTATGATTAAAATTAAACTTTTAGTCACAAGCTTTAGCTACTTGTATTATACACTTAAATCCTTGTAAATTGAAAAATCCATACTACTGTGTACAAGTCCTTAAAACGATGTACAAGCACTCAAGTTATAAGTATAATTGACTTAAGCATACATGTAGAGGAAATTAAAAAGGGGTGGCTGGACTTGATTAAAGAAAACCTTAAGGGGGTGTTGGTGTAATTTGATAGCTAGTTGAGGGCTGCGAAACCCCAAATGGATCCCCCTTCTCATTTCTTCTCCTTGGAAAATTCCTGCACTTCTTTGAAATAACAAAAGCCTCACTAGGGCTTGGAAAAGCTTTCTGCAAAATTTGGTTAGAAAGATCCAAAAGCTTTGGTGCAACTAATTCAACAAACTTAAGGTAATGGTCTCTTCATGCTTCTAAGGTGTGTGGTGATTTCACCATCTTCTTTATCATCTTGTGTATTACCCTCTAAGGTGAAAAGATGTAAGAAACTAAAATAAGAATGATATTGAATGTTAATGATAGATAGTAACTTATTGGAATGAATTCTGGACATCTAAAATCAAGAATTCATTAGAAACTTGAGTTTGGAAATTCTTGGATTAAATCCAAGAATTTGATTAGTGAAGTGATTGATTACTTGGGGTATTGAGGTTAAGAAGGGTTTATATATGTTAATACTTATCAAATATTACTTAAAAGAAGTTAATTCCATGTTTATACGAGTTGCAAAGGGGTTTGGATTGTAAAAATCACAAGCAAGGGCTGAAAAAGCGTCATTTTGGGGTGCAGATTACGTCGACTTGGCGAGTCACCATACTGACTCGTCGAGTGAGGGGTCAGTGAAGAGCAAATTCGTTTCCAGAAAGTTTTGACTCGTCGAGTCGCCTTTCTGACTCGACGTCGAGTCCCTGTGCACCCAAAACACTTGTTTTAAGCCATATAAGGATACTATAACATCATGTGATCATTCCATACTTATATAGCACATAAATTATCATCAAATACTACCCAAAAATCTGTAAAACTCAATAAGATGTTCACCGGTGTCGATAGAAATCGGAAACTTAAACCGGAACCCCTTAAACACCTTAATTGATTTCCAAACCTTAGGATATGCTATTATAAGCTTATATATGCTTTGAATATCATGGTTTGATAGGTTTGGACTTGAAAGAAGTACTGGTTGCCGGTTTGGGACGTTAAGAGACTTTTTGGCGATAATTATACATAAAGGCTGCTTTTAGTCTACTGTATTGTGAGTTCTAGTATTGATATGTGTGTTGCATACATATCTACATGTTCTTTTAATTATGACATTGTGCATATCTACTGAACATCATTTTTATACGGTGCATTGCAATGATTGGCTGTTTATTACATAATCATGGCCTATGGCCAGAAAACCTTATTTGATACCATCAGTTACATACATTGACTTTCATGCTATGCTTGATGATCTCTCCTTTCATACTTATACTTAATTGACGCATTGTGAGCTATGCTTCTTCATTTGCCCTCACTGGACGTCTAGATCATTATTACTATTATCAAGCGCCTTACTACGTGTTTGTGCGTATAAATTCCCACTTCTGGAAGCTTACAGAGTAGGTGGTCGGACTTCGGGCGCCGGTTGGAGTTGTACAGACTCGGTTCTAATCCGGCCGACAACAGTGGGTTAGCGGGCGATGTTCGCGACCTATGCACATTAGTGGGTTTTATTCCCACACCACTTTTATTAAAGATATCGCACTTGTCATTTTATAACCATTTTTAATATCATTACATGTTGAATGTTTTGCACTCCGTATTGATCTAGTAACTCACTTAGCAAATTTTATTTGCTAACCCCTCACATGTTATTTATTTCAGGTGGTGTAGAAAGGGCAAATATATTGCCGGTTCTAGTCCCAAGGTTTAATTGGGCAGACTTGAAGTAATTTTGTTAAAGCATAAGACTTTAAGCTTCAGGGTTTGGGGTAGATTGTCTACCGAATTAATGATTTTGTCTACACATGGGTACATATTGTCTTATATTGATGATAGTTGTAGTAATGATTTTGAAGTAGCGTAAAATTATATATATATATATATATATATATATATATATATATATATATATATATATATATATATATATATATCCGTTACATATACATATATTAAACCAGGGAAAGGGACCCCGTTCTGGTTATGCTCGATTTTCCTTTGAACCATGTTAATTATGGTTAATGTAATATAATCTCATTAATTATTACATTATGTTGAAATGAGTGTTTCAATTGACACTTCGATGCTTAAGTTAGCATACATAAAGAGTGAGCAGTAGTGAGAGAAAGAGTGAATTTGGAGATTACCTTGCTTGCTAAGTGGGAGGAGATGATTTATACCTTCTTTTCCAAGTAAGGAGCCCTAAAAGCGAGTAAGCTTATTGGCTGCAGGGTTGTACCGTGGCCAAACGCCCCTGTCACCTGACTAGCCAATGAGAGCGCCTCCTTGTGCTCTCTTTTCTTACCCAAGTCTGAGCTCCCGACAACATTCAGACAAACGAAATTTGTCCCTCCCTTCTTGGCAATCATCCGTGATTCTTGTCTAGCCAAAAAGGGAAACCGGAGGGCTTGGTGCCTAGGAATGATGACCCGAACCTCGCCCAATCACCATAAGGACCAAAGAGGGTCCTTTGTTTATTGGCTCAAAATAAACAAGAAATTTTGTCTAGCCTCTGTTAAATACAATGTTTAAATGACTTGACATCCACCTCAGCTAAAAACGTCATGTTATTTAATTGTTACCGACTCATTGGGTTAACAAGTTAGATTTTGGTATAATCCGTAAGAAAAACAAAAGTTAATGTTATTAAAGATAAAAAATAAATGATGTTGGTATAATCGGTAAAAATGTAAAAAGTTGTTGCTATTTTTTAACATATAACCCGGTATATAAATTCAATATCTGTAGATGTATATTTATTTTACGTGACTCACCTTCGCTGTGACCCTCACTCCCCCAATCCCGATTCGGCTATTCCCTTCTTCAGCAGTTCATACATCTCAGTATCTCAAGAGCATCTGACAAGAACTAGGATTTTACCTCGGACTTTTTCACAAAATAGGTTTCTCCGACATTCAGCTTCATCAGTTCATTTACTATAAACTTTTATGGTTCACTGAATCATGCAATCTTTATGTTTAAAAAACCTCCAGTTTTTGCTGTTTCCACTTTGGGTTTTTGATTCTCCTTGAAAGCTGATTGCAAAAAGTCTTCAATCTTGCCACACGAAGTCTTCAATTGATTGTCTCCTTCTGTTTTGAATTTGGGGTTTAATTCATTGAAAGCTAAAAAAGCCCAAATTTCTCCAACTTTACCACATGGGATTGGGATTAATCTTTGAATTTAGCGAAATTGAGTTTGAAAATCAAGAAAAGGTTGAATCTTTATGGAGCAACAACCAATGGGTATCGCCGCAATTGAACAATCTATTACTAGTAGGTACTCGGTCTGGGTTAGAGAAGCCCTTGATGAATTGCCCCATAGTTTCACCATAACCGACCCATCCATTTCGGGTCACCCAATCGTTTTCGCTTCAAGGGAGTTGTTGAAAATGTCTGGGTATTCAAGGGAGGAAGTGATTGGGAAGAATGGGTGGATATTTCAAGGGAGTAGGAGTAATAGGAGATCGGTGATGGAGATTAGAGAGGCCATTAGAGAAGAGAGGGGTATTCAAGTTAGTCTATTGAACTATCAAAAAAATGGGACACCCTTTTGGATTTTGTTTCACATGTTTCCTGTTTACTGTAAGGAAGATGGGAGGGTCATCCACTTTGTTGGTGTCCAAATCCCAATTATACCCAAACCTAGGCGATCTGGTACGAAAATTGAGGTCAATTTGTGTGAGAATGGGGCTGCTGGTTTTCGAGATGCTCTTCTTGGGTTTTGTAGGAGGGAGGTATGTTTTGATACAGTGGCAGAGTTGGGTTGCATTTCGAATTTGGATCCAGTTTTAGCAGATGATACAGGTTTGGACTTTTAAGTTGCTAGTTTTATCCACTATATTTGATGATAGGCTAGATTTTATGGTTAGATGAGGGCTTATACATTCATAGAACTTTTACAAGCTCATTGATTATGAGTTTATGCCATTCTGTATAGACACCACTTACAGGGCTAGTGATTTGGAAAAGCGACTAGCCAGCACTGCTATGAGCAACATACTTTCCATGCTGACACACTACAGCGAGTTAACGGGAAGATTGGTTTCTGACAAGAGATGCTCTTCTAGTAACATAAACCATGTTGGTGCATCCTTATATATGTCTCTTGGTAGAATAAAGCAAAGCTTTGTCTTGTGAGTCGTCACAGGTTCCTAAATTTGTTGTTTTGCACATCAAACACTTGCATACAAACGCTACTAACACAAAATATTATTGCCTTGTAGGACGGATCCACACAAAACCGATATCCCTATTGTGTATGCGAGTGATGCCTTCCTAGAATTGACAGGCATGTTATTTGACCTTTTGCCTCTTCGAATCATCATTTAATTGTTTCTTTACTTAAAACTAGTAAAAAAAAGGGTTTATTACGAAAAAAACCAACATGTTTTCACAGATATTGCGTTTTTTGTCCCTCAATGTTTTTTTTTTTTTTTTTTTTTTTTTTTTTTTTTTTGTAGTTTTGTGAAATTTGACTATCAAAACCTGATTTTAATTATTAAACCGGGGGTTCTAATGTTCATGTTGGTTTATTTCATAATAAACCCTAAAAAAATGTTGGTTTATTTCATAATAAACCCTAAAAAAAAATCCAATATTGTCAACTGCAGTTAATTTCTTGAGGTTTTCAGTACTTTTTTTTAATCAAGTTTGAAACTATCATTTGCTTGAGCCCAGTTGTTAGACAATGTGTGTCTCATGTAAAAGTAAATCTTTGTTTTGAATATTATATATAATTTTTATTAGGATATGGTAGGCATGAAGTATTGGGGCAAAATTGCAGATTTTTAAGTGGGCAGGAAACGGATGTCTCAACTCTGTTACAGGTGTTAGAATTCAAAACTGTCTCGTCAAATTTGCTTATTTTCTTCTCTTGGAGGAAGAAATTACAGATAATAGAAATCAGATGGTTAACTTTATTTCAGTTGCAGATTTCAAATAACATTCAAACTGGAAACGCTGGCACTGTGTGCATCCTAAATTACAGGTTGGCGTGCACACATACACAGACAATGTTTGTTTGTGTATATTTATATAGTTAAGGTTTAAATTCTTCTTTAATGTTCATCATGTCTTTCAGAAAAGATGGGAGCCCATTCTGGAACTCTTTGCATGTGTCACCTGTGCGCAATGCTTCTGGCAAGGTAACAGTTTTTGTATACTCAGCTTGTTGGTTGTTCTTCTTATTATTAATCTACTGTGGCTTTGCCATTAGAGTGTGATGTTAACAAATAATTACGTAAATATGGTATTTTTGTTGGGTTTACATATTACAAGGTGTAATTGTTCCTTAATTACTCGCTGGTGGATAACACTTAAAGTCCCCTGGTAGTAATCAACTTTAATCAATAATCATGTAAAAGGCGTAACACATGTCTGTGACAGATAGCCTACTTTGTGGAGGTTCAGATGGATGCAGACCATGAAGAAAACTTGAACCAGAATCTGAGCCTGGAGATGAAGCAACTTAGCGTGGTGGGTGCGGTAAAAGTCGCTGTGAGGAGTTCAGCGATGATCGCCAGCACTTCTGAGACATGACAGGATTCCCTGTTACTTTCCGGTGAAATGTTAGTTAGTGTGTGTGTCTCTCTCTCTCTCTCTCTCTCTCTCTCTATATATATATATATATATATATATATGTATGTATGTATGTATGTATGTATGTATGTATGTATGCATGCATGCATGCATGCATGCATGCATGTGTAGGGTTGAGCTTAACTGAGAATCAAATTAGACTGGAAACAGAGAACCAATGCAAATTGTATTCTATGCACATGTATCATACAATTGGCATTGGTTCTCTAGTTCTCCAATCTAATTTGATTCTCCATTGAACTTGAGTGTGTGCAGACAGATGATCTTTCGTGAACATTTTATTCGTTGCGAACAATGTGAACAAACAAAAAATACATTGGAATCATATGAATCTTGTTGCAACTGTACTACTATGAGTCTTTTGAATCATATTAATATTGTTGGATACCATGAACCATGTTGAATCCTATGAATATTGTTCTATTCTATGAATTTTGTCGAATCCCATGAATGGTCGTGCAAACCCTACTACGAATCCTTTGATCCTATAAATCTTGTAGAAGATATTTCAATGAATTATATGAACTTCGTTGTAGACACTTGTTGATATATATTAAATTAATAATGCTTATATGCACTATTTTTATTTGTTTACAACGTTCACAACATATAAAATGTTCACAATGGCTCTCTTCTTATATGCACTTTTAGACATGTGCATATTGTATTTTTGCATGAAAAATAACATTTTTATCGTAATGAACTTCAAATCATGTGAATTGGTCAATAGTAATACACTTTAGAACATTTGTATATTACACTTTTGCATGAAATAAAATATTTTATCGTAATGAACATGTAAATTTAATATGGATTTCAGGACTCAACTCTAATATGGGACTCTATGGAACTTGAACGTGTGTGTGTATATATATTAGTCATTGACAAGTAACTAGGGTGGATTTGGATTGGATTTACTTAGGGATGTGCAAAATAACCAAACCCGAGCATAATCTTAAACGGGTTATTTGAGTCAGGTTATTCGGTTTTGTTAATCGGGTTAAATGTTACCCGAATAACAATTTCGGTTCGGGTATCGGGTATGATTCATGTTTATTTAGGTACCCAAATAACCCGAAAAACTCGTTTAATTTTTAAATTCTCAATTTCAATTAGAATTAGAATTGTTTATATGTAATAATGTAAATATTTAAATACCCAATTTTAATAGTCAAATTATTTAACCCGTCTACTCAAATTACCCAACTCATTTAATCCGTTTAAACTAATTTGTAAAGTATTTCATTTTGTATATCAAAACCGAATAACCCGTTTAATCCAAACCGATTAACCCGGTACCCATTTAACCCGTTCCCTTATTTGGTTCGGGTTCGGCCAAAGAACCCACACCGCCCGAACTGAAATTGTAAATGGGTCGATTCAATTTTTAACAAACATTGTTGATTTGTTGCCTGGTTTATAATTTACATGGTCTTTATCAATTTGTCTAGCTGTCAAATAGATTTTTGTAATATATATTCACACTTTTTTTTTAAAAATTTGGATATCATGTTAAACTATTTATTAACCGTAGAAATATAACAATATTACATCTTGGCATGTTATCGTTTGGCTTGTCCGATTTGAACACAAAATCTCGACCGAAATGGTAACTATCAACTTGACATTTTCCAACTCAAACCGGTAAAACTGGTGTTAAAAACCAAACGGTTTGGTTTGGCTTCGTAGTTTGGGTCATTTTTGTTTTTTATATTTGTTCTAACATTTTATTTATTAACTAGTTTATTAACCGAAACATTAAGTGGGTTTTTCCTATAAAACCTATTTACATGAGAGGTATGTATAAACTTAAATAACATACAAATATTATTTTTGTTAAAATATAAAATAGTATTATTATTGTTTGTCGTAACTCATATTTTCTAGTTTTAAAACCTTTTATTTATACATACACACACTTAAATGTCATGTGTCATATTCACATTTTACAAGAAAAGGTAAATACAATTTATTGTATTTGTATTTAAAATAAAATAAATGATACAATTATTATTTGAACATGTATATATATATTAATAATAACTAGTAGTGTACCCGCGCTAAACGGCCAAAACCTTTTGGATTCTTGATCAAATGAACTTTTAAACTCCATTTATCCCCTTGAATTTGCTGCACAAATCAATTAAAAGAATGAGTATTGTGTGTGTTGGCTAAGAGTCCGTAACTCAACACGATGACCAAGTATCGGACCGGTCATGATGAGACATGATTATTGTTTAATAAGTTGGTGTCATGTGGGTGTTTTAACAACAAAATAACAGCAGATCAATTATGCGTGTATAGTTAAGTTGTAAAGCAGAAAGAACAGCAACAATTCAACATGGAGTTTTAAATTAAGTATTAGGCATGTCTGTGAATGTTACTGAAAAAGAAAAGATCAACAAGAAGTAGCAGCCCACAGCAACAAAATAAAATCGAGTCTTGTATGTTTTGTGTGCTGGACATAGAAAGCAAAATCAACAAAACAACAGCCCATTAATTGGATTGTTGCTCAGTAGCATAACGACAACAACAACAAAATAAGTGTGTATGTGTCCAAGACTTGTGTGTGTGAAGTTCGTGAATGAGATCAGCAACGACAACAGCCCCAACAGCAACAACAATAAATTGTAAATAACTAAACTAAGTAGCCTAGTTGTAGAGTGTGCTAATGGCTGCAAAACAAAAAGAATTCACAGCACCTTAACAGCAAAATAAACTAAGTAATGTGTTTGTGCTTGTGACGGGAAAACAGGAAGAATGAATCAACAACAGCAGCAGCAAAAGTAATTGATGTGTGTATGTACTTAGAATCCGTAACTCAGCAATATGCTGTGTTACTGGTCTTTATTTGTCCCTTAACTCCCAAACATAGTAGCCCTTTAACTTCTATATATGTGATAAAGCTTAAGTGTTAATGTTTGTGTGATTGTGTGTGTGCTAATCGAGTAAAACAAAAAAAAAAGAAAAAGAAAAATGACAGCAGCACCGAAATGACCAGGATGTGTGTGTATTCGGTTGGAAACAAAACAACAAGAAGAATCAGTAGCTGCACCTCAACCTCAAAATGCAACTATAAACTAATTAAAATTGAGTTATGGGTGTGTGAATGTACCGGAAAACAGGATAAAAGAGCAGCAGCAGCGTAGTCTATATATATGTGTGTTTGGATGAAAAGACAGCAGCTAAAGGTTTTGTATGTGTTCTGTGCGTGTACGAGGGTGTGCAGACTGTGTGTGTGTCCGATATGCATCAACAACAAATTAATTGGCTAGCAGCAAGCTGTACAAAGAGGTGTTAACTATGTGCTTGTGTGAGGGCATCTTTATGTGTTTTTAGATTCAAATAGCAGCTGTAGGATGTGTTATATGCGTTGCCTAAGTGAAGTGTGTTTGTGCAAATGGCTAAGACCCCTAGACTAATTAGTCTCGGGGTGGGGCTGCTACTGAAATTAGAAGCTGGACAACATATAGATGCATGACAGTGGTTTAATTCAACTTTTAAACATATCTTCCTCGGTCCCAATCCTTAAATAGTACAAAGGTCTTCGAGATTCACACAGGAAAATCAAAATAAACCTGATGGCAATCAATATTAAAACGATAACCAAGAAATTAACAAAAATGGAAACCGATTTAGGATCAGAAGAAATAAACGTCGATTGTAATGAAACAACAATATTGAGAAGATAACCAATAAATGTCGACTGTAATGAAACCGATCTATCAGAATCATAAATCTCGGATCTACAGATGAATGTATGTATATATCAGCTAAAGATGAACGTATATATCATACATTCATCGGATTAAGATAGACAATACCGGTGAGAGAAGGTGAACGGTTGCCTGCTGCGCCGGTGTGAGAGCAGTTCTGTTGCCTGTTGCGCCGGTGAGAAAACACACATCAACAGGGCCTTGTATCTATAATCTAACATTAAAAATCATGATAAAAGAAGTTTGTGAGGGGGACATATATTATTTAAATTTATAACAACTTGTACTACATGAATACAGGAAGACCATGGTATCAAGCAATAAGAACACACACATCAACCTAAGAAAGCAGAAAAGTTATGGAAGCACATCAACCTGATTACAAAATAGCAAAACCCAAGTCTATAAAGAATATGCAAGATCAAGAGAGCAACGGTCCAAAAAAAATTTAGATTATGTAGCAAATTGAGAAACACACACCTCATGGTTGATTGGGCAAAAACACAAATGAAGCACAGAAAACAAATACCGAGTTCGTAAATTAATGAACTGATGAAGTACTTATCGGAAAAACACAGATGTAACACAAAATCAAAGTAGCGGTCGATTCGGGTAGCAACAATTACGACTCGATTAGGTTAGATCAAGAGCATCAATGATTAGGCAAGGGGGCTCGATACGAGCAAAGCCAGTGGCAGCCGATTGGAGCAACAAACGATTACAAATTGATTAGAGCAACAATGATTAGGCAAGGGCGCTCGATAGTGACGCTCCAATGAAACGAGCAGAGTTGCGGAGAAGGAGAAGTGACCATTGGTGATAACTCATATCTGAGTGGAGGAGAAGTGGCTTCATCCATGTGGCCATGAAGAAGTAGTGGTGCCTGATGGGGAGCTATGTGCGGTATGTTGTTTTTTCTACTCTTGTGTGTGTTTCCAAAGTTATACCAAAACCACGTACACGCTTTCTTTCATGGATTTCGAGATTGTTTCCAACAAGAAAGATAGAGCGCGCGTGATTCAAATTTCAAATTTACAGCTGTAAATATTTGTATTATTGCATTAAAAGCTTGTACCTCTTAAATTTCAAAATATATGCTTTAAGTTGTTGTATGCTAGGCATTAAAGGTTGTACCTTAAGCTTTGTAATTGGTATGTCTTAAAATTCAAGAGATCAACTTTAAAAAGTTGTACATTATGCATTATGAATAATATAAAATGATGTCGCTTGACGCTTGTCATTATTATTATCTTTCAACAGAAAAGATAATACAATATATATATTATAATAATTGAGAACATGATTGTCCACGTGTCATCTTATTATGTCATTTCATTTTCATTTTCCCGTCTTTAATTCCTTAATTAACCCTATCATCATATCATGACAAAAGTAACCGTCCATTCTAAACTTCCTTAATTATTTTCTTAAATATTGTAATTATTTGAACAATTTAAATTTATTTCCCTTCATTTTTCTAAATTTAAATATCAACCAACCAACTATATTTAAATAAATAAAACTATTTATATTTAAATCAAAACTATCTATATCTATATACTATAATAAATGACAACAATCACTGCCACATGTCATCCTCTTAATACTCTACTTTTTCATTTTCCTGCTCTTTTTTCAAAAATAAAAATTAACATTAATTAAAGAACATGCATATCATTTAATTGATTTAATTTAAACTTATTATTTTTGTTTCCTAAACTAATTGAAACAACAATTAATACTTATTAAACGTTTTCAAAGTTAATAAGCTAAAATAAAGAACTTTAAAAAAATCAATAAATTAATAAAATTTATGTTTAAATGTCTAAAAATAAATAATATTTAAAAAATCAGTAAAATAAAAATAATGAATTTTAAAATAAAATTTTTTTAAAAGATCAATAAGATAATTAACTTCAAATTTTAAATGTCCAAAAGAATAAATAATTTTACGAAATAATAATTAAATACCTTAGTATGCAATAAAATTGAAAAACTTTTTGTTATCAAATTTTTATATGTTAATTATGAAATTTTGACACATTAAAAAAATAATCATTCAAATTTCAAATGTATTTTCTTAATAAAATTTTGTATTAATATTTTCTAAAACTTCAAAAGTAAATGTCGCAAAATTTATATTTAAATTAATTTTGTATTAATTAAATTGAGTCGCATATGTTAGAGTCATAAAATACTATATTTAAATCAATCATTCAAATATTTTGAATCATATTTTAACCGTCTTCTTTTGACTTAAACATGACTTAAAGTCATCATTTTTTACCATTGATTCAATGACTTTACATGTATGTCATCATATCTTTTTATTGGTTTTATTGTATCTTAATTTTTTTAAAAAAATTAAGGTTCTTAAGGGACTCCATCTCTTTATAAATATTTAATTTATAAAAAATTTTTATATCAATCCATGTAATACATGAGTATTAACCTAGTTTATTATATCTAGAATAACATAAAAATAAACACAATTTATTATTTTAAAATATATAAATATCAATAAATAGTTAACTCTATTTATTAGTTGTCATTATCTAATAATGTCACCTGTCATCATTAATTTTTAAATATAATAATTTATTAGCTTATCTAAATTGGAATCAACAAATAATTATATGTTTATAACTTTTGTATATTAAAACTGGTTTCATAATGAAACCATGTATTACGGGAATAATTATTAAAAAATAATTGGTTATATAATTCGGAAGGCATCCTAATCGGCTGTTTGATCCATTTCAGATTAGTTGGTATAGAAGTTGACACGTGTTCATCTTCATCCCCACTTCAAACTCTTGAAAGCTAATAAAATTTCCACCTTTCAATCACGATGGGATAAGACCATCACCACAATCTTCATCGTAATGTCAACGGCCGCCGCTACCACCACCACCACCACCCGCCTCCTATCTCCGACCACGCATCAAACCCAAACGCTTCTCCATACCACCCTATCCTCCTTCCCAAAGCCGGCTTCACTTAAGACTATCAGAATCAGACAACACACCAAGCTCCAGGTGTCTTCCCCAACAAACAAACCCACCACCATCACCTCGAAACCCAGCCAAGAAACAATCTTCTTCGATGGGGGAGCACACTACGGAGACCTCGTAGCTAATCTTCTTCTGGGCTTTACTCTTGTATGGCTGCCACTCACTCTAGCCGCAGTCCTCAGAGGTTTTTTCTTGCGATACAGATTCACAAATTTGCGGGTCACTGTGATATCTGGGTTGACGGGTCAGGACAGAAGTGATTTTTCATATAAAGTTGTAAAAGATGTGCAAGTTGTACCGAGATTTATCGGTGAATGGGGTGATGTAATAATCACCTTAAAAGATGGAACTAAGGTTGATTTGAGAAGTGTTCCTAGGTTTAGAGAAATTGCCAACTATTGCTTATCCATGGCTGCCGGTGAATCCGAAGAGAGTGGTACCGGGGCTAAAGGTTTTTGATGGTCGGTATTTTTCGATTATATTAAATTAATGGCCTCGACAATTCGTTGATCAAAAGAGGTCACATTTAAAATTTTTATAGTTTCGGCTAATAATATTTTTTAAGCTTAAAAATTACTTGATAGTTGATACTGAAATTTGATACCCTTTCTCTTCCTCCCTTCATCCCTCCATCGCTCCATGTATTCAGATATCTCGTGTTGCAAGGATTATAAAACATGAACATAATTCATCATCGAAGCTAGATACCCTCACACACACACGCACACACCCAAATAGCTATTGCTCCTTTTATGTTGTGGTTTATATTAATATTATTATGTATACTCGTATAGATTAGAATAAAACAATAAAATTAAGCATTATTGGGATTTTCGAAAGTTGGAAATCACTTGCGAAATAAATTCTGCAACATCAATTTTGATTGCACCTGCCACTTCGGAGGAATTAGAAAGTCATATATGTAATGTAGGAGGAAATGAAAAAAAAAATATAAAATAAAATACAAGTAAATGAAAAGAAATCAGCTTTTTTTTTTTTTAAAATATCTACATGTTTATTATTCTTCAACGACAATATTGAATTTTTCAACCTTAACATACTAATGTGTATATGTGTTTGAAATTTAACATCTTTGAACCATATGAGAAATATAAGAGAATAGAAAGTAGAAATGTGGAATATCATTTTTCAAAATTTCATAAGCTCTTTACCCTTCAAAATTAAGGTGGGACAGTTTTTGATCCATGACCTTGAAACCAAAAACCAAACAAAATCGAATGGCCAACTTTTGACCGCGACCGAGGAAACCCAAAACCAAACAAAATTGAATCCATTAAAAACCAAACCATATTTAGAATTCGAATTTTGGTTTGGTTTTAGACCAAACCGATTATGAGGCTCAGTTTTGCATAGATTTCTAGTCTAGGCGATGTAAACTAAAGCAAACTGAATTACCCTGTTTGTGTGCTTGTGGGTGGGTGGGTAGGTAAGTATGTACACACCCTTAAAACGAAGGATAAGAACCAATTAACTGTGCCATACTTAAAATGAAGACGGTAAAATCCAATTAGATTATGACACGTCATCAATTTAATCCTCGTCACTTAAAGGGTATTTTAGAGATTTTGTAAACTTGAAATATAATTACAAAATGAAAAGATTTAATTCCCCCACCCACGCTTCACGGTTATCTCAAACTCTCAATTCCTTAAATTACTTATTTTCTCCATATTTGATGTCTCTCTTTCTCACCTCCCTCTCATCCGCCTACAAATTTGTCCTTTTTCATCATCTCCTCCGACAACCATGGAGTGACTCATGAGTTGTGAAGCCACCGCCGAACAACACCCTCATGAAAAAATCGATCGAATTGCACCATCGTGAAGCCACCGATGTGAAGAAACACACACACACACACACACTATATATATATATATATATATATATATATATATATATATATATATATATATATATATATATATATATATATATATATATATATATATATATAGATTTGGGTTCAAATGAGTACCACTAGTTTTGCGGAGTACCGGAGGTACCTCGCTTAAAAACATTTTTTTTGAAATTTTTTTTCATAATCATGTTTAAATTAATAATATAAAACTACTTGCAAAAAATCACACCTAAATACACACTAGAACTATGTGAAACGTGTGTGTTCACATGAACTGCACTGTTGTGAACGTGTGTTCACAACTAAGCAAGTTCACATGAATTTTTTCACGTTCACATGACTTTTAAGATGATAGAAAGTGCAAATGTATATAAATTTTTACGAATAGCCTTATATTATTTGTATCTAAATGAATATGAAAAAAATTCAAAAAAAAAAATAAAATTTTCGGAGCAAGTTCACATCTGAAATCCGTGTGTTCACAGGTACTCACGATACTCTGCATTTTTTAGGTACTCACACGAACCATATTCTATATATATATATATATATATATATATATATATATATATATATATATATATATATATATATATATATAGGGTTGGGATCATTGCAGAACCTTAATTTAGTGCAGAACCATAGAACCAATCTAAACCATTAGATTATAATATAACACTAGGGATAAGATGGTAATTATATAATTAACATTGAATTAATAGCAGCCTACCAAGTTTGACTGTCCACTTTGACTTTTTTTTTACTCTTTTAATATATAATGGACATGCAGTGTTGCATCGACGTTAAATATACGATATCAAAGTGTTCATTCGACATCGAATGGTCGTATGGGTAAAAAAAATTTACGAAAAATAAACACGTAAATTTTTTTTCAAAAAAATATATTCATGACCGTTCTCGTTAAATCCACCAACTTTGACTACTAATTTTGACTATTATTTATCTCTGTTAATAATGAACGTATATGCAGTGTTGCATCGACGTTAAATATACGGTATCAAAGTGTTCATTCGATATCGAATGATCTCATGATCTCACCATGATATATTGCATCGTGGTCTGGGTAAAATTTTTTTTACGAAAAATAAAAAAATATATATCATAACCGTTCTCGTTAAATCCACCAACTTTGACTACTAATTGTGACTATTATTTTGGCTCTGTTAGTAATGAACGTATATGCAATGTTGCATTGACGTTAAATATACGATATCAAAGTGTTCATTCGATATCGAATGATCTCATGATCTCACCATGATATATTGCATCGTGGTCTGGGTAAAAATTTTTTTTACGAAAAATAAAAAATATATATCATAACCGTTCTCGTTAAATCCACCAACTTTGACTAATAATTGTGACTATTATTTTAGCTATGTTAATAATGAGCGTATATGCAGTGTTGCATTGACGTTAAATATACGATATCAAAGTGTTCATTCGATATCGAATGATCTCATTATCTCACCATGATATATTGCATCGTGGTCTGGATAATTTTTTTTTTACGAAAAATAAACACGTAAAATTTTTTCGAAAAAAATATATCATGACCGGTCTCGTTTTAAAGAGTATAAAATTCTCGTTTTTATGGTATAATTTTTTTGATTTAAAAATTAATAATATTAATGTTATTTTAATTTAAAGAAAAAGGATATTTATTTTGCTAATGTCAATCTTTTCCTTTTTTACCACTTCAAGAATTAAAATATCACTATTACCAATCTTTTTTTCACTAATTCCAAACTTAACTCTTTTAATCAAGACCATTAGATTATTCTAATCTATGGACGATATTGGTTCTACAGTTCTACACTAAATTTAGGTTCTGCATCCCATCTATATATATATATATATATATATATATATATATATATATATATATATATATATATATATATATATATATATATATATATATATATATATTTGTGTGTGTGTGTATGTGTGAGATTTTGAGATCACAATAATGTTTAAAGACATTATGATGTATGAACTTATTTATGATATGAAGAGGAGTCCCCAAACTAAAAATAGCATTGCTATAAATGTTAGCTACTTCATTGCTACGAGATGAGATACTTATAAAGTTGTCGTGAACGGTGTATGAAACACTCATACAACATATATATAATTATTACATAATTATCACTGTTTTATACTAATGGTGTCCAAAGATCGTTAATTATGTTCATAATGTTATGACAAATTTAAAATTTTCTATTACTTAAAAATAGCTCTCAATGACCTCCATTATAAAATTTTGATAACCATATGCCATCTGAATAATCATTTTATGTATATTTTGTAATTAAATCTAACCATAGTAATAACATACTTATCAAGAGAAGTCAACTACCCATTACCCAAATTGTCTTCATGACTGCCAAGACAACAAGTTTCAATTCAAGGGATTCGAACCCTCGAGCCAAGAAACTTGGCTTAATAACTTCTTTACAATTGATAATTGTGCTTGAAACGTGTGGGATGTGAGGGGTAAGCAAATATGATTTGCGTAGTGAGTTACTAAATTGATATGACATGTATAACATAAAACATGCAACAACAATAAACATGGGTATAAAAGAGGACATGTGCAATATCTTAAACAAAAGTGTGTGAGAATAGAACCCACTATCAAACATGTCATGGGAGACTCGAGAACCTGTGCGCTGCCAGCCCGGGGATACCGAGACTAGGCAACCCTAACCGGCACCCAAAGTCCGACCACCTACACCGTAAGCTTATCCGGTATAGGGATATGCACAAACACACAGTAGTGCATTTAAATATAAATAATATTCTGGACGTCCAGTGAGGCCAAATGAATGAGTATAGCTCAACAATGGGTTTACACAAGTATGATCATGATAAGTATCAAAGGAATCATCAAAGTAATAAGGATATCGATGTGTACAAAAGGCTAGTATCAGGTAAAGGCTCCATGGCAGTATATTAGAGATTATGAAACTACGTGCAACCAGTGGAATGCATTATATGATGCCCAAGATATATGCACAATGTCATAAATGAAGGTAAGCATGTAAATATGTATGCACCACACACATCAATACTAGAATTTACAACATTAGACTAAGAATAGCCCTTAAGTAGCACTAGTCGTCAAAAGCCTTCAAAAGGTTGATTATCACCAATAGCTTCCTAATTGAGCAACCGATACTCCTTTTGGTCAAAACCTATCATACATTGGTATTCAAAGGTTTGGTCCAAACCGATACTTCTTTTGACAAAACGTTTTATTTATGTTTCACTTGATATTTTGATATTGCATACTTAATATTTGTCTATTTGAAATGTTGAAAGTTTTATGTTTGTTGTTTGGTATTTGGTTGTTTATAGATTGGTTGCAAATTGAATATTTGAATTATACACCAAACCAAACCGAATTCGAGTTCGGTTTATGGTTTGGTTTTATGCAGTTTTGAATTTGGTAATAAGGAAGAATTGAAACCAATCCAACACCATTAAACGGACCTATTTGATGAAACTTAAAAAATATGTTGAAATACATCCTCCCAGCCAAGAAAAAAATATTAAACGGACCTATTTGAGTTTTGAGGTTAATTTGGGAGACTTTGAACCTCAAAATTCATTTAGAACATAACTAAACTAAATCGGGTAAATCAGTTAAGTTGACAACCAAAAGAACATGGAAATCATGATATGCGATCAACATATTATATAACAGTTATGATGAACATCTAGAATTACACTTATACGTTATGTCTATATAATACGTATAATTGAGAAGAAACGTACCATTAGAAGAATATATATTGAGTTGGATAGGATTCATCAGTCCATAGGAAGCTTTAGAAGCCGATTCAAATTGTCAGATTATAAAGTTAGACGAGGAGTGTTCTTTAAAATAGGATGTGACATCTAATGGAAACCAGTTGTGGCATTTAGAGTCTGTAATTCTCCTCTTTTAGAGGCTTGTTAAAACCGGTCTATATTGCTAAAATAATAAATTTGATTGATTGATTATGGTTTTTATATATATTTTGGTCTTACATGTGATTTGCAAGAATCTAAATCTAGGTTTGATAAAATATTTGTTATTTGGTTTTCTTTGTCATTTTTAGTAACCGTCACGTTCTTTCGAATCATGAGTTCAAAATTTTGGAATAGGTATACAAAGATAGAATTGTGATAATTAAGTTGAATAGCGGTTCAAATATATCAAATCGCACAATGAAGAAACATACAAAAAATTTTAACACAATAATAATTCATAATAATATGTTTGAATCAATAATTCAAATATCTTGAATCCTGCCATACCTACCAAATTTGACTTTATGTAAGTTCCTACGTCGGTGGATAGGAGAAACTAATATGCCCATACAAGAGTGAGGTTGTCTCTATCCAACAAGACGTGTTTTTGGGGCGGACCTATGACCTGGCTTCCAGAAACAAAACGTACGACATTTTGCCAAAGCGGACATTATTTTGTCACGGGGTGGTTTGAGCTGTTTAAGTTGGTATCACAGCGAGGACACTGTGTTCTAGGGATTGTAACATTCCACTTGGTGGAGAGGAGAAACTAATTTGCCCGTACAAGGGTGATGTTGTCTCTATTTAACAAGACACGTTTTGGGACGGACCTATGGGTTGGCTTCCAGAAACAAAAACTGCGCGACATTGTGCCAAAACGGACAATATCTTGTCTCGAGATAGTTTGGATTGTTTAACTTTATTATTGATTTTAGAGTCATGATTATTTACCATTGACTTAATTGTTTTGCGTATATATCATTTTTTATTGGTTCTTAAATTAATGTTAATTCTTTGGGGATCTCTATCTTTCACACACACACACACACATAAATATATAAAATATGGTTCGAAAGAGTACTACTCATTATGCAGCACCAAAATATACCTCCTTTAATAAAATTTTCAATTTTTTTTCATAAATGTTTTGATTAACATTATAAAGATGGTATGTAAGTTTCACATACATTCACATCTCCTAACTCGTTAAAAATAGTATGAACGTACACTTACATAAATTTGCATGTATATGAACGTACATTTATGTCTTGCATGATATCATACATTTATAAAAAAAAGTTATAATATGTGAATGTGCATAAAATTGATATATCATCTTTGTAATGTTAATTAAAACATGTTTATAAAAAAATTCAAAAAATGTAATTTTAAGAATAGTACCTTTGGTACGCTGATTATTAGGTTGCGCGCGCGCGCACGCGCACACACACACACACACACCTATATTAGGTTAAAAATCGAGTGTATCCGAATGTACCGACTAAAAGAAACTTTTTTTAATTTTTTTTATAATCATGTTTAAAATAACATTACATACATGATATGTAAATTTCAAATATATTCACCAATTTACGTCTTTAAAATTTTTGTGAATGTTCATATATTTATATGAATAGTCAACAAGTGAATAATCATTCACATGATTTTTTTTCAACCATTCACAATATTTATTTTTTGAATCATAATATATAAATGTATGAATCTTTTGATTAAACGTCTTATAATTTTAGTTTATACATGTTTGTGTAAAATAAATCTGTGAATGATCATTCACAAGAAGGTTACTCCTGATTACACACACGTATAGTAAATGAAAAACATATTTGCCACGTGTCACTCTTTATACTCGTCAAAAATGAAAACGATATTTCTTGAATATGGAACTCGAGGCACGACCAAGGTTGATGCGGTTGCTAGAGGTCAGAATCAGTTGCACAATTCTACCGATTTTGGAGAAAGCAACGACATAAGGCTCCCGACTTTGAATTATGTATTTTGCTTCATTGTAATTGTTCTTTTTTTTTTTTTTCAAGTTAAACAACAAACCAATTTTTTCACGTGAATGCCATGTGTACAACAACCGGTTGTAACATGTAATACATGATTGATAATTCGTGAGGTTTAAAAACTTAATCCAAAAAAAGATGTCAGACTATGATTTTTTTATGCAAAATCCCTAACTCTGTGTTATTGAATTAGGGAAGGAGAGGAAAGAAAAAGTATGAAGGAAAGAAAGGGGGAGAGAAAGAGTCTATTTTTTCTTTCTTTCCCTTTCTTCCCATAATTGGGCAGAAAGTTCTGAGAGGAAAATGACCAAACTTTCCCTCCTCAACAAAGAGCACAAAATTTTTTTGTTTCTTCAACTTTCTTCTTCTTTCCTTCATTAATTTTATTTCAAGAACACTGTGTAAAATTTAATAGTGGTATGTGTTATTTTATATTAAGTTTTAAATACATATTATCTTTCTATATAAATGTCAACCATTGTTCAGGGTCAAAGGCTAATAAATGTCAACCATTGTTCAGGGTCAAAGGCTAATAATGGAACACATTGAAAAATAAAGGCTGATTAGGGTGGGAAGAACCATAACAACTTTCAAATCACGTCAATGAAGGTCGTGCCTTTAGAGTTTAAAGCGAAAAAAATGCAGTCTCAAGCTGGTACTACTCTGATGGCATAACAGAGAATAAAGCTCCAAATGATGCTTTTTGCTTTCTATTGATACTTAACACAGAAATTTATACAAAAAAATACAACACAGGAAAGGAAACTATTACAAAGGATCTCTAAAAATAATGGAGAATATTCTAACAATCTCCCGCCTTAAAAATTTATAGCTGTAGATTGCTATAAATCAACAACAAATCCGGACAGGTTTTTACCTGAACGACAAGAAGTTAAACATGCTTTGCAGTGCGTGGGGAAGGATGTGTGATGGATAATGAAGGCGACAAAGAGTAAACAGATGCGAAAAAATGTTCATATTTTTATTACAGACTACTGAAACAAACACATTGTCAATTTATTCACGAATCAAGTGTTGTTGGTATGTATCTAGACATGTACATGTTTGCAATTTCGTTGCAATTTTCAGATATATGGGCAACACAAAAAGATATGTTCAAAGCAACATTCAAATACTTGTTGTACATAGTAATACATGATTAATATTTCTTTTGAGAAGTACCAAGCCAAACGGTAGATCGTAGTTATTTGCAAAAAAGAGCAAGGTAAATCACAACACCCTGTTTGGACCACAAACGATTTAAGATTAACTATGCAGTATCGGCAGAAAAAACTTAACTAATCTGGATTTGGGGCTCAAAATGTAGGGGTATAGAGATGGGTCATGAAGCGAGAGAAGATGGACCATTCTACTTTTATGTTTGGGTTATATCCCACATAAGCCTTTTTATCTTTTAAGCATCCACCCAAGCAGTAAACACACCCCACCAAATCAAATATTTATGGGTAAAACAAAATCCTACGTAATGTAAGCATCTTTAAAATTAAACCGTGCAATACATACCTTTTAAACAGCCTAACTGGCGCTATAATTCAATGGGAAGAATTATTTTCACTGTCATCGAAATCTGAGTAAAAAAATTGAGCAGACAAAAGGAGACAATGAGACATGAATTAAGAAAAAAGGGAGATGAAGAACAAATGAACTCACAAAGGTTTTTGTAAAGCTGGGAGTATAAAATTATTTAAACAGTTCTTGAGAGGTGCCATACATGTACAGTCATGGAGCCAGATTGCACAGTCTGTGTTAGAAGCTAACTTACCTCCAATGAATCAATTTGTAGAGTTGTTGATGGTGGAAAACCAGACAAGGAACTCTCTTGTGGCCAAAGCCCTGCACCATGACAGAATAACGGGGTAATGAATCAAAATTTTCAGTCAGTGGCGGATCCAGAATTATTTTTATAGGGGTCGAAATTATCAACACTACGAGATTACGACAAGTCTTTGCTGCCTTTCAAAAATTTTAAGACCTCAAAAATTCGGGTCGGTTTAATGATACAAATAACTAAAAGCTACAATGTCATTAGTCGTTACAAATCAAAACAATTTAAATTTTCTCCAACTGCGCTATACGCAGTATAATCTTTTGAGAACAACTTATTACATCATCATCTAAAACATTGACAAGTAACTCTTTTTTTATGATTCAAAACTGCAAATGCAACAGTCATTGAATTGCACAAATTAAATCCAAAGTCACAAGCTTATTTAATAAATCGAAATTTTACCGACAAAACTAATCATAACGTAAAATCGTAAATTAATTTTAAACATAAACAACTAATAAAGTAACCATCTAATATTATATATTATAAAACTTGGATATTATAATTTATAAAATAAAGCATAAGATAAGAAGAAAACATTTGCTGTAATTTTTGAGTTCTCATTCTAATAATAATAAGGATATCGGTGTAGTAAATTTTTCGACTATACACGTAAAAGAGAATTTATAGGGGTCGTTTGACCCCCACCCACTAAGGGTGGATCCGCCACTGTATTCAGTCATAGCAGCTCCTGAATCTTAACAATAATCATATCACATTAAAAATTTCTGAAAGTCCCTCCAGTCTGCCTCTTGCATGCTTTCACAGCATTTATCTTAATGTTTTAATGTGTATAACTTAGTGTCCTGACTTGTTATATAATACGATTACAAAACGGCCATGTGATGTGTGATACATTCACAGGGTGCTTCGTATATTCACATGGTCATATAACATATTATACAAATTTAATTTAAACAAATTCAGGTACGGAATCATATACATTTCCATTAACATCCCCAAATTCAAAGTAATACTTAAATCCTTAAATGCATTATAAATCATAGTTATATCAACTATTTTGGTTAATATATGTATGAATAGTGATTATATAATCATCCAAGTAACATGGTTAAGTATGTGGTAAAATGCATAAGTCACTTGTTCATAAGCATTTAATACTTATACATAAATTTTCAAGTAAGTTCAAATAGGACAAACCCAAAACTTATCATAAAATTCTTTAGTTAAATTAAAACAAGACATCTAAATATGACTTATGTATGAAAGACTTGTATTTTGGTCACCATATGATGGTGTTATATTATGTCATGAAATTGTGTACAAGTAGCCAAAACAATGTATACAAGAGAGTCTAGCTCCATAAATTCTCCAAGGGTGTTTAAAAAGCAAACAAGAAGCTTAAGGGTGTTGGTTGTGGTAAATAAAAGACTCAAGGGTTGATAGTGTTTGAAGCTAGAACCATCAAGGGTGTTAAATGGAACATTGCTATCAACTTGGAGTAAAGGAACCGATTCCCATCGGTTCTTCACTTTCTTCTCCAATTAAGTTATCTCCAACAAAATACGTAGAACTCACCTAGGGTTCCATAGTTGCAAGGGGGGAAGAAGCTCCAATGGTGTTTTGTCTTGCATGTAAACAAGTATTATGGTAGATCAAGGTATAAACCTTCTTCCTTGTTCTTTATCATTTTCATTTAGTAGTGTTCTAACCTTCAACTTCATGGATTCCATGACTAAGGGGTGGTGGATAACCTACATAATAACATCGCATAGATGTATATGTCTTCAAGTACAAGTCATTTACTAAGAAAGCTTCATGATTTCCTCAAGAAATGACATGGATAAGTTCGAAGTGTTGTGTGGAATTCTTAAGCTCCATAGCTATCGCTTCAATGGCCAAGTTTGAAATCTTAAGCTTATAAAATAAAGCATTTAGAATTCTTGATAGAAATATTATTTGATGAATGATATACAAGTATATCAAAGAAGTGGTTACTAAACCTTGAGGTGGATAATCAGTTTTGAACTCGTGAACTTTAATTGATCATTTAGATCCATTATAAATCAATCTTTGGTCAAGGATAGGATTCCCAAATGAATTATTAAAGTGTTATATAATGTTTATAGATGTTAAATGTAATTTAGTAATGCATAACAAATAGGTTTGAAATGGTTAAAAGACTAGAAATGGTGTTTGGGTAATTTTGAATTGTCCAGGAAGAAGGCAGGGAAATCGCGCAGCCCTGCTCAGACCTGGGATGATTCTCAAAAGATGAACTTTGTAGCACTATGTGTCTTCTTCGTCTGAGCTTTTGAATCATCTAAATCCGAGTTTGTATGAGAGAGTTATAATCAAAATACAAAATCCGCGCACGACAATCAAGAGTTTTCGTTCCATGCTAGTTTACTTTGTTCTTTCATTTGTTAAACTTTATGCCTACGAAAAACTAAATTAGAAGATATGATAGTGTCATATAATGTTAAAATACCCAATAAACATGTAAATTTAAAAGCTTAGACACACCCAAAAATCAACGTAATCATCATATAATACAACACATGTCGGTAAAATCCAAAACGAAAAACTAAAACAATTTAGTCACTTCAAATGGGTTCCAAACAAGATTATATGATATTAAAGCTTATAAATACTTGAAATATCAATGTTTTATAGGTTGGGATAAAAATTTGGTGATGGTTGCACGTTTGGAAAGCTAGGTGCCATATTTGGGTTTTAACAGACATTTTGGCGACTACCTCTACTTTAAGGCTATACATTGTCTATTATTGTGAGTTCTGACATTGATGTGTGTGGTGCATACATATATACATGTTTACATTGCCATGATGCATACATATTATCATTTTACATGTTATCATACTTGCATTGATTATCCATGACATAACATACTTCGAACATTCATGTATCCTAAGTTCCTTACCTATTACCTTATTGAGCCTTAAGCAATTTCTTTGAAATTTACTAGATACCCAACATATATGTTAAATTTAAATGCCTTGGTGTGTGTTTGTGTGTATAAATTTATACTCCTGGAGGCTTACGGAGTAGGTGGGCAGACTTTGGGTGTCGGTTAGTTTTATGGTTGTCATGTTCTTGATTATAACCGGGCTTGACAACGCGCAAGTTCTTGAGTCTCCCTATTGACTTGTTGGATTAGGTTTCATTCCCATATTTATATATGATGGGTTTTATTCCCACATTCGGGCTGGTTCTAGAGACTCCCAGTATCTTTTCATTTTATAGCTCTTATTCACAAGATATTTTACCATATCAATCTAGTAACTCACTAGGCAAATTTATTTGTTTATCCCTCATTCTCCAAACATTTCAGGATCTAATAGTAAAGTTAACAGTGTTGCTGAGCTGAACTTCAAAACTTGAAGGTTCGAGGCCTTCTAGTGCCTAACTTTAATTCGGTAATCCGAAAGATATTATGGGTATGGGTAGTTGACTTCATTCCACAAATATACTTGACTCAGAAGTTAGAATTTGTTATAAAAATATACTTGAAGTATGATTATTCAAAAAGTATAATTCTATTGAAATTTTATAATGGTGCTTATGTAAAATACTTTTAGAAGTAGACAACTTTATATTGACATATTATTGTAAATGTAACTAATTAATGATTCTTAGGCACCATTAATATACTTTTTTCTGATAATTATGTATAACTACTATTTATGTTGTATGGGTGTTTCATTTACAATGTTACTTTATACATTGACATGTAAAAAAATGGAAACTAACAAAAGGGAACCTTGAAAGGGGTGACCTCGTAGTTCTTCATCTGTGAAGATGCACTGTTTGGAACCATATCATATATTACATAGAAACAGATTACAGATTTCAACTTTGCAAGTGTGAGAACAACTTTCCTTTTTTGATCTTTTTTAATCTAATGATAAGATTTCATCTCCATGTTAAAGCGAGGGTATTTTCATCATTGAAATAACAACACCATATCTATCTTCTTCTTCCCTCTTCTTCACGGTCTGCACTTTATTTTTCTTCAATTGATGATCTCTTCATCGATTTCAGTGAACATTATCTTCAATTGATTTGGATCAAGTTCAATGTTCTTATGACCGTTTTTTTTTTCAATTGATTTGGATGTCCATAAATGTTTTCTTCCATCGATTTCGATTAATCACTATTTTACGAATATTTTTCAATCGATTTTGATTGTTTTCAATTGTTCATTTGATTTTTCCTCAGATTATAACTTGAAATTTCTTCAATGTAGCACTTTATGTGCAGGATTATAGGTTGAATGAATATCCAACTTTTTTGTGTTCACAAAGGTGATGTACTCTACATGTTTGATGAATTGCCTCAAAGAGTAAAGCTTTTATTGTGAAATTAAAGGGATAATTTTCTAGTTTAAACATCGGAAACTTGAGCTAGGACTCTAGCTCTATAAATAAGGGGTCTAGGCTTAGAGATTTGATATCCTAAGAAATCCAAAAACCCTACACCACATAGGAGAGAATTCGGCCGAAGCACTAGGCCAAAATCCTCCTCCTCTCCCACGGCTTTCATCAATCACGAAAGCCTCGTCTTTTGTTCATTTGACTATAGCTCGACCGTGTCATCACGGGTGGATACCGCGAGCATCCCATCAAGATTTCTTGTTTGTTTTAAGATTTATAAGGCTTCATAAGATACGATTCTATGCTATAAGTTCATTTTATTAGGTGTTTGATCTTGATTCATTCTTGTTTGTTCGCTATGTTTATTTTCGCTGCACATAAAGTTGTTTATAATTTAAGAAACCTAACGATGCCCAACAGTGACATGAGAGCCACGTCAAGACACTCATATAGATGATTTAGGCATATTGTGTTCATGTCCTTAAAAGGTTCGATTTTTATGAATTAAAAGTGTTTAATTTCATGACATATGCATTAAAGTTTTGATTTTTTAAAGCTTAGAAAAATTCAAATGTGTGTTTTTTTTTTCCTTCTTGTTCTCGGCTTTTTCATATATGTATATATGTATGTATGTGTCATGTATATACATATATACATACACACACAGACACACATATATATATACACATATATACATATACATATATGTATAGGGATAAGATCCATTGTGAACAAGTTATTCGTTGTGAACAAATAAAAAAATACATATAATCATTCATGTATATCAAAAAGTGTTTGTAACATCATTCATATGATTCAAAAGGTTCATAGAAGTGTCTACAACAAGATTCAGAACATTCAAAACGTTCATAGTAGTTTTTATAACAAGATGCATAGGATTCAACAAGATTCTTAATATTCGACAAATTCATAGGATTCAATAAAATCCATAGGATCCAATAAGATTTATGGGTTAATAGAAGGGTTTGGTAGTATTTTCAACAAGATTCGTAAGAGTCAAAATCTTTAGTCTGTGTATATATATATATACCCTCTAGATATATATACATACATACATATGTGTGTGTGTGTATATATATATATATATATATATATATATATATATATATATATATATAGATTGAGGTTCAATTGAGAACTTTTATGCATCGAGGCACCTTGAGGCACTTTTGTGCATCGGATAATCCACCAAGGGTGCACAAAGGGCATTTAGAGAATACTAAAGACATGATAATTAATTTAATTCTAAAAATCATTAAATGATAATTAGGAGTTACATTTTGAATTAAAATATCATATTAACTACATTCCTCATTTTCCTCTCTCTCTCTCTCTCTCTCTCTCTCTCTCTCTCTCTCTTTCTCTCTAATCGTGTTCTTCATGATATTCTTAGTGATGATGATTTGAAGACGAAGAATAACGATGAACAACGATAATGATGAACATGAACAAGAGAGGTAACCAATGATAATTATGAAGAACATGATGCATAGATGGATGATGAACGATGAATAATGATAATGCATAGATGGATGATGAACAATGACAATGCATAGATGGATGATGAACGATGAACAACGAAAAATGATGATGCATAAATGGACGATGAACAATGACGATGCATAGATGAATGATGAACAAGTTGAACATGATGCATAGCTCAATGAAGAATATGAACGACAAACACGATGCATAAAAGAATGATGAACAAGTTGAACACGATGCATAAATGAATTTTTGTATTTTTTTTTTTGTTAAATGCGTCTTTTTTTAACATGATGCATAGATAAACAAGATTAACGATGAAATGCATCGATATCCATCATCTTTTTTTGAATTTGTGTAATTTTTGTTAAATTTGGAAATGTATCAATTGAATTTATTTGGCATTTATTATTTGATTATTTGTTGAAATATTAAATTTAATGAGGTATGCACATTCCCCAAAATGCCCTTCCTTGTTTGTTCCTATAATGCACAAGTTGCATAAAATTGTCCAACTATTTACCATTTTGCCATTAATCTAATCCATACAATTTTTTGATCTATTGGTTGATATGAGTTCTTTTGTACCTCGATGCATAAAAGTTCTCAATTGAACCTCCCTATATATATATATATATATATATATATATATATATATATATATATATATATATATATATATATATATATATATATATATATATATATATATATATATATATATATATATATATATATGTATATATATATATATGTATATGCATACATATACATACACACACACACACACACACACATATATATATATATATATATATATATATATATATACACACACAGATATATATACACATAGATATGTATATGCATACATATGTATACACATATATATGTATATGCATATGTATGTATATACATCTATGTATCTATGTGTGTATGTATATGTATATGCATCTATCTATGTGTGTGTGTGTATATATATATAGATTCAAGATCAATGGGTACCGGGGAACCATTTATAGCCAATCATTTATCATTAAAATATAGAGTTTATTATGAAAAAAACCAACATGTTTTCATGTTTTTTGTGTTTTCGTCCCTCCATGTTATTTTTTTTCCATAAAAGTCTTCAAGTTTTTCTTTATGGTTTAGTGAAATTTGGACATTAGACCCCGATTTTTCAGTTTTTTTAAAACCCGGTTTACAAATTATAACCAGGGTCTAATGTCCAAATTTCACTAAACCAAAAAGAAAAGAATAACTTAAGGTTTTTTATGGAAAAAAATAACATGGAGGGACGAAAATGCAAAAAACGTGAAAACATGTTGGTTTTTTCATAATAAACCCTAAAATATAATATAAATTTGCTTAAAATTCTTTCCCACATTAATTAATGTTGGGGGTAAAAATTGTATTAAAAAGTTTAAATTTGAATCAAAGATTCTGTGTATCCCATGAAAATCTCCATTTCAGTTAATATCATTACTTACACCCATACTGAACATGTGCAATGATGACACTCCATAAACCACGATTGAACATGTTCAATACCGTCAATATTGGTGTATCACCAAAACGGTTAACAGCGACCAAAAACACAATAAACCCCGATTGCACATGTTCAATAAACCCCTGATTGCACATGTCCAATTAAACATGTTCACTAAAACCTATTGTTGAATAAACCCCGATTGCATATGTCCAATTGAACATGTTCAACAAACCCCGATTGCACATGTCCAATTGAACAAATTCACTAAAACCCATTGTCAAATCCGATTGAACATGTTCACTAAAACTCATTGTCGAATCCAATTGAACGTGTTAATTAAAACCCATTTTGAAATTTATTATAGATATGTTATGGAAGTAAATCCCTGTAATTAAGGAATCTATTAATTTATTAGTTATCATTTATTATTTAAAATAAACCTAATTGACTATATTACCCTTTTAAATTTATAACCAAACATGGATGGACTTCGGTTCCCCAGTCTAACATAGTACCCCATTGATCCCGACCCTATATAGAGAGTGGATCAAATGAGGACCGTGCCTAAAATGAAGACGGTAAGAACCAATAAAAAATCACCACATAAGCAAGTTTATTCTCTCTCCTTGAATGACATTATGGACATTTTAATTGATTATTATATATGGTAAGTTGATTAAGTTTATTATCTAAAAAAAAACTCTACAAATAATCTATTTAAATCTGGGTCAAATTTTTTCAAATCAACATAATCCTAATCCACAACTATTGGAAATCTTTGTCAAATCTCCAACCATTATCCACCACTCCAACATATATGTGGAAATTTTTTCAAATTCCTTCAAATCTCGGTCAACATAAAAGTATATATTTCGATCACCCAAATCGAAAAATTAAAAAATCGTATCTTTATTAAATTAGTTGTTTTTATTTATAAATATCATAACTTGTTTCGTTTATATAGATTCCGCAATTGAATATACTCGAGTATTACAAAGAACTTGAACAATCATGGACCAATAAAAAATCGCCACATCCAATATGTCGTGAACCATGAATGATTCACAATATTTCTTTGTGAACAATCATTGTCAACCACATCGTCTTTTATTGTAAACGAAATTGTGAATCAGAAATTGAATGGTACACGAAATTGAATGGTTCATATGAATCATTCATTGTGTTAATGCTTAAATTGATAACCTATAAAATCTTCGTGAACCACATGGTTCATTCTGAATTTTGCAAAACAACTACCGAACAACAATGAACCGCGGTGAACCACCTTCGACTCTAAAAAACACATCGTGAACCATCGTGAACCGTCTTCTACACCTACCAAAAACCCTCTGCCTTCTACTCGCCTTCAACCATGAACCACACCCACCTACTCCATGCATGTCCCCGTGAACCACACCCACAACTACCAAAACCCCTCTCACCGCCGTTCGTCGCCTGAAACCCTTGATTCACCAACGTGCCGCCATGATTCGCAAACCACCAGCCCGCGTAAACCGTAAGCAGCAATGCCGCCGTGAATCGCCACCCACCTGTGCCGCCGTGAACCGCAATCCCACCAGCGCCACCGTGAATCGCAAAACCCTCTTGCCGCCATGAATTGCCTCTCAAAGCCACACAACAGTTTGCCGCCGTGAATCGCCTCTCAAACCACAAAACCGTGAATATAACTAATTAGCTAATTAATAGGATATATTTGCCAAAATTATAATGGTGCACAAATTACCATATTACCCTCAACATGTTTTAAAAGGGTTATAAGGATTTATGATAAAATAACAAAGAAAAGACGTAAAGTAACTCTGAGAGTAGCTTTTGATAAAAGTCTAATTAATTACAAATTTGCCACCTTGAATCCTATTGGTTGATTCACAAAATCCAGCGATTTCATTGGTTCTTACCGTCCTCATTTTAAGCACGGTCCTCATTTTATCCTCACCCTGTGTATATTATATATACATATACATATACAGAATATGGTTCGTGGAAGTACCACTCATTATGCAGCGCACCAGAAGGTACCACCTTTAAAAATTCTTTTTTAAGAAATTTTTTTTGATAAACATGTTTTAGTTAACGTTATGAAGATCATATGTAAATTTCACATACATTCACATCTCCGAGCTCGTAAAAAATGATGTGAACTCACACATACATATATTTGGATGTATGTGAACGTGCATTTATGTGATGCGTGATTTCATGCACTTAGAGTGTTCGGATTTGCGTGAAATTCACATATGATCTTCATAATGTTAATTAAAACATGTTCATGAAAAAAAATTTCAAAAAAAGTTAATTTTAAGGGTGGTACCTTCTAGTGCGCTGCATAATGGGTGGTTCTCATTTGAACCTCTATATATATATATATATATATATATATATATATATATATATATATATATATATATATATATATATATATAGAAGATGATTTTGTCAAACTTGAAGCTTTTTGATTCATGGACTAATGTATTACAAGATTTGTAAATTAAAGGATGAACTTTCCTTACTTGAACATGTGCATCCTTTAATAATTATCCTCATTAAAATAATTATTTATTCTTGGTATTATCTCTTTATTTATCAAATAAATAAAAGACAAATTATCCATAAAAGATGCATATATCTTATAACTATCATCTAACAATTATTCTATAAATTATGGACAGTTAAATTTAAATCAAATATCATCTAATGACATTTTGATCATTGTAATACTTCTTATTGCAATTAAATTCCTACACATTGAGATTTATTAAAATAATTATCTAATAATCATATTAATCTCAATTATTGATATCCATAATCATTTGGCTTCCAACAATAATATCCAATATCATTATTTCTTCGTTTAATCAATCATGCTCAGTTGTCACAACTGATCCGTGTGACCCTTGAGTATTTTACGATATTAGTCATGATATGATAGTTTCGTCATCTTGACACACATAACACTAACACGATCAATCAAATTTAATTTTTAAACTTGGTTCTTAGAAGTAACTTAACAATTTTTTAAAGGTTCGTATTTGATCCAAACTATATATAGAACAAGGATCTTTTGTAAACACTTTATTCGTTGTGAACATTGAGAACAACCACAAAATGACTTTGAATCCTATGAATAGTGTTACAAATACTACTAAATCCTTCTATTAACCTATGACTCTTGTTGGATCATACAAATTTTGTTGAATCTTATGAATTTATCGGATTTTATAATACTTGTTGAATCTTATGAATCATTGTTACAAATACTGCTATGAATCTTTTGAATCATATGAATCTCGTTACAAACACTTGTTGATATATATGAATACTTGTATGCATATTTTTATTTGTTCACAACGAATAAATTGTTCACAGTGGATCTCATCCCTGTGTGTGCAAGTGATTTTGGCTAATAAGTGTGTTCTTTTTCAACAAGTAATAAGTGGTAAATCATCACTTATTATCACTTATTCAATCAGCATATTTTACCCACTTATTGTCACTTATTCTAAATCAAAAAACAACTTCCTTCCCTCTCTCCTTAATTATTAGAATTATTTATACATTTTTTTATTTTTCAAGATATTTATTTTATAAAATATATTTATTCTTTAGTTTTAAAAATTATCCCTATTAGAATATTTAATTTATTTCTTTTACATTTCTTTTATATATTCAATTTAACTATTAAAAATTTATTTATTATATGTTTCATTTGATAAAATATTTTTACATTTTTATGTTTTCATCTAACTATTTTATTACATTAATATACTAAATAAACTTTTTGCTAAAAAATAACTAAAAAATAGTTTAAGTTAATAGAAAATACATTGAAATTATTTTTATGTAATTAAAATATTTGTATTTGATTATTTATGAACAAGCAGGATGTATAATTTAGAAATTTATGATAAAAAATTCTAATTTGACTACACCCCACCTACTCCCCAACCATGATAAAGAATAAAGATTCGCGTTTTAAATATTTTCTTGTTTATATATTAAAGAGAGTTAAAATACATGTTTATATGTTAAAGATTCTTGATTTTCTGATTTTTTATCTTGTTTATATATTAAAGAATTTTGAAATACATTTTATATTTATTTACAAACTTGATTATTCAGATTTATTTATCTTTATATGTTAAAAAAGTTGATATAAGCATATTATTCTTGTGTTCAAGTTTTGTTCTTAGATTTATATATATAATACAGATTCAGCATACAAAAGAAACAGACATATTAATTCAGTATTCAGTATTCAGCGCCAATCACTTATCAATCCGCACTGCAATCAGTTTTCAGTCACTTATCACTTATGTAAAAGAACAGCACCTAAGATAAAAGAATATTAAATATTTTTTATACTACCGTCTATTTGAACTAAATAAACTGCCACATTCCGTCACCAAAGGGCCAGGGTATCCTAAACTCCATCTCCCTTTGGAAAAGAAAAAGGATTTGGAATCACACTTAATACATCACAATCCTATTTTCTCTAACTGCCTAAATTGTGTAAAAAAGTGTTAATGCCATACGTCAATTGCAAGATTTAATAACAGCTCAAAAGCAAACATCAGCTTGGATGGCAAACCTGCAAGCCGTATTAATACATTCTCTGTCTAAAATGCCAACTGGGAGGGCTCCCTGTTCTGAAATAACTGGCAGTTGAGTTGTACCATGCGTGTTCATGATCAACTCAGCACAATAGAGATTCATCATGGGAGTGACGGTCTGTGGGAACCGGCACATATCATTCAGAGAACATAGTTCAGCCACTATGAGTTCCTGAAAGAAAAAACCATCTTTGGGACTTAAAAGCATCACAAGATATAAAAAGCAGAATATACATGCTTATAATTAATTAAATTAACATACAATTCAAGAGCACTCTGTTCTTGCTATTTTCTCCAATATTACGATTCCCTCACAATTGATGGTTCATATCTGTCGTAGATAGTTATCAAGTTGCACTTAATATTACGATTGCTATTTTCTCCAATATTACGATTCCCTCACAAATGTATGTTCTCTAAAGCAGAAAGATAATGGGCATGCGCACGAAGCAATTTTGCACTTAATAAAAATTAGAAAGATAAAAATCTTCTAATGATCTGATCAACCTGTTAGAATGATATCATCTACGTAGACAAGCATGTACAAGAGAGTGCCGCTGGAAGAGTAAACGAAGAGAGAAGGATCAGACATGACCCGGTTTCTACGGATGAATAGAGGGGGTTGACGCAGATAAACTGTCTCCATAAGGTCACTGTGCGAACAGAAGTAAACTTTACCACTAGACTAAGGGCGTGTTTGATGGCTCTTATCACACTAAACCTCTTATTCGGTAAGAGGTTTAAAACATAAGTGCATTTGATTGCGATGTGAGATGAGAAGTAAAAACCTGTTACGGTGGTGTCTTTTGATAAGACATAAACTTCCTCTTATCACCATTTATCTAAAAAAACACGCTCTGCTGTTTTTTCTCTCTCAGGCAGCTCACCCCAAACCTTACCTTACCCCACCCCACCCCACCCCACCCACCCCACCCACCCCACTTTACCCTACCATACCCTCAATCACCCCCACCCCACCCTACCTTACCCCCATTCCCTCAACCTACCTACACCACCCCACCCCCACTCCTACCCTCAACCTACCCTACCCCTACCCCTCAAACATACCCACCCCATCCCACCCCTACCCTACTTTACCATCTCAACCTACCCACCCCACACTACCCCATCATACCCCCACCCATAACCCTACCCTATCCCTCAACTTACCCACACCACCTCTACCCTCTCCCACCCTACCCCCTAACCCTCACCCCCTCCCCACCCCACCCCCTACTCCTACACCATTACCCTACCCTACCCTTATCCTACCCCACCCCACCCCTACGCTACCCCTTACCCATATCTATATAACTTATAAATTTTATTATTTTCCAATAACATGTTGGTTATATGTTTTTTGAATGAATATATGTTACTTGATTATAACTTATAAACTTGAATAGGTTTGTTACTTGAATCATGTTAAAGCTATTTGAATGTCTGTAAAGGTTTACTTGAATGACTTTGATTCAATGATATTATTTTACTTGATACTTTGACGTTAATCAATGATATTGGTTTACTTGAATCTTGTTATTGTTATTTGGTTATGTTTCTTGAATGCATATATGTTACTTGATTATAACTTATAAAATTAAATTGATTTCATACTTGAATCTTTTTAAAGGATTTGCTTGAGTCACTTTAATTCAATGATATTATTGTTACTTGATACTTGACTTTAATCAATGATATTGGTTTGGTTTGAGAATGAATATGTAAAATTAATTAAAAAAAAAACAAAATCAGTCAATTTATAAAACAAACTTATTGAATTCTCTTATCAGACCTTAGTATCTATCTTATCAGGATCACCTCTCATCAAGCAGAAGTGGAATCAGACATTAGACAGTTTACCTCTAATGCAATCAAACAACACCTAAATGTTTCATGACCCTGGTTGCTGAGTAAAACCTTTTGCGACATGACGGGCTTTGTAGCGTTTAGTAGCAAGTGTTTGATCCTTCTTGATTTTGTATACCCATTTACAATCAATGACATTGGCTTCGAGACTGGCCGAACAAGGGACCAAGTACCATAACAAAGTATCGCTACATATTCCTCGGCCATGGCCTTCTACACGAGGATCTTTGTTGGCAATGGAAAAGGTTGTGGGTTCCGTTTCACTGGAGGTAGATGTGTGGTAGGCCGAAGGGTTATAGGATACTCTCGGTTTGGAGTTAGGTCGTAGGGAAGGAGAGCAAGCACGTGGTGGAGGAACAAGCACATGGTGAAGGAACAGGTTGTTCAGATGATGCAGAAATGACCGCTTCTGGTGGGGGAGGGATAGGAGTAGGTTTAGGACGTTTGTTGTAGGTTTGGAGAGGGGGAGTAGGCGGTCCGAAGGATTGGGCAGCACAGTTGGCGGTAGAGGGTGAGGAGGTGAAGGATGAGCATTGGTCGGTGGAGGGTGAGACGGAAGGAAGGTGGAGGATAACCGGAGACACAAGGATCCAAGGATGAAGGAGATGTGAGTGGTAAGGCGTTAGGGGTCTGATCGGCATAATGTGTTTGATAAGAAGGGTGATTGGTGGCAGAATAGGTTTGCGATTGGAGATCGGATGGGCTAGGGTTCTGATCGGCAGGACGGGTTTGATCTGGGTTAGGGGGCAGAAGGATGGTCAGCAGAATGGTGAGAAGCGCAGGTGTCTGCTAGTGGGTGTTGCAATGTTAGAGGCTACGCAGTTAATGGCGTCTCACGGTCGAATAGCGGTCAAGACCGCTATTTGCTATAGCCGTTATCGCGGTGATATAGCGGTATATTTTACACACACACACATATATAATGTAAAAACCATAATATAATGCATATATGAAATCTATAACAAGAAGTACAGCCATGAACAAGTAACATGTTTGGATTTACAGCTGTAGTGCAGACGTGCATAACATAATACATATATATAATTAAATCATAAAAGGTTATATAAATATATAACATAATACATATACAAAATTAATATCATAAAAGGTTATGTAAAAAATATAATTAAAGTCATCAAATGGCCAACTAAGGTTCCATAGCGCTATTTTGACCGTTATTACCGCTACGCGTTAGCGGTAAATAGCACCGCTAATAGCGGGACCGCTATTTCCCACCGCTATTTGGTGAAAGTCCGCTAACCGCTATAGCACCGCTATTAACTGCCCAGGTTAGAGGAGGGGCTGGGCTGGTGGCAGTGGTTGCTGTTGTATGGCAACTTGTCCGACTAGGGTTAGGGTATCTAGTGCAGAGTCTAATTATCGAGCCATGGCTAAAACAAGTGAATTAACATGGATCATTCGTCTTGCTCAAGAATTGGGTGGCCACACAAGTGACTAATGGATGTCTACTGTGACAATGAAACTGTTCTTCACATATCCAAGAACCAGATTTTCCACGAGCGAACAAAGCACACCGAAGGAGGTTGTCACTTTGTTCGACAAAAAGTAGTTGGTACTTGTGATCCACCAACCATCAATCTATTATGGATTCCGTCTGGAGATCAACTTCCTGATGTTTTAACAAAACCTCTCCGAGGTTCTCTAATTAACCCTATATGTAACAAGCTAGGCATGCGTGACATATATGCTCCAACTTGAGGCGTGTTAAAATAGGGTTAATGTATATATGGTATTTGTATACATTAGGCGAGTATGGTTGTCTCCAGCCTCTCATTGTCACACGCACGCACGCACACACACACGCACAGGTGTCTTTTGTATTGTGGAAGTAAGGTGAATACATAGAAACAACTCAGCATATTTAATCCTAAGACAATCCAATCGATACTTGAAACCAATCGATTGTGGAGAACTGGAGAGGATGTGAAGATTGAAACACCACTATTGCCTTTCGGTTTTGATAAAGAATATAGATGAAGAGATCTTCCACAGAGATGGAGACCACACAGTATTAGGGTTTGAAACTCAGCGGATTAGGGGTCATAACTCGTAGATACCATGTGAAAGTAGAGCGAGAGAGATAAAGATAACACTATTTCATGTTGAAAATACAACACAGGACTGATTATACATTTACAGAGAGCTGTACTAGGAAAACTACGTTAGAAAAATATATCAAATTTAATCCTAATATATACATACATTCTAACTTAGGTCAATGGTGCTCATGAGTGTACTCAAGATACTTTTACATGTTACTAGATTCTCTCTTTTTTGTCCCGCCAATATATGTTATAATGCTTCATACATCCATAGTGTTTAGCAGATTAGTACCCTTTTCAAGAATCATTATCTATGGCAATCTATTTACACAGAAACTATGTCGTCCCAAGTCTGCATATATAGGAAGGAAATTAAACTGTGGAACTTGAAGCGTAATAGATAAATATAAGCAAATATATCGGTGAGTGGTGCACCTGAAAAACCCACACACATGTATATTTGTTGTGTGTGTGTGTGTGTGGGGGGGGGGGGGGGGCATAGAGAGGGAGAGAGATACCCCAGGTATTTTGTTTCTTTCTTTTGATAATTTGCAAAACTCTTGTATGTCTTCTAGAGTGAGTAAACCTATCAGGAGGTTGCTACCATCAACTATCATTGCACAAGATTGTTTCTCAGCTAGCATCCGCGCCACGACTTCCATTAGCGTGGTGCTCATTAGCACAGTCACACACTGGGTTTTCATGGCTTGCGAGACAAGAATCTTTTTTTTCATGCATTTGGTATTACCATCAAAGTTATATGACATGAATGGGAGTTCATCAAGACTTCCCGCCAGTTCTTCCACTACATGTAGATCATTAGAAGGAAGCATGTTTGGGTCACTGTTAACTGATTCAGACTGTTGACTTTGAGGTTCTCTCTCTTTCGAGCCTGTATCATCATTTCTCTTTACGGACCCAGATGCGATCCAGGAAGACAACCCTACAGCTCCTAGAAGTGGCAACACTATCCGGTAGTCTTGTGTAAGCTCAAATAACAGCAAAACTGCAGTAAGAGGGACCTGACAGACCCCAGCAAGAGTAGCAGCCATGCCAACCTACAAAAGTCATTCATTCATGTGAATATAGATGTCAAAGCAAACATCATCTAACTGGCAAAAACTTCATAAAATGAAGGTAATTTTAAGACATGTTAGGTTTAGGATCAGGAGGTGCAAAGGTCTTCCCAGGGCCTCAATGAAGATAGGAATACGATTTACAAAAATTCGAAATACACACATATCGTACATACATTTTCATATATAACTAGTAAATTTGCCCCCTGCTCAAAGCTTCTGAGAGTTCTGTGTTTTCAATCTCACTAATCACTATAGATCTACATCTCATTAATCAAGAAAAACACCTTGTGGTTTCATTGGTGTATCCTTAGAAGTACCCCATCTATAATGTCAATGCCCTAGTAATCAACATGTCACATGTATATTAAATAGTGGATGTATGGTGTCCATTCAGGGTACAAAATTCTTCACTTTTCAATGGATACCGAGTTGAAAAGGAATTTAAATGAGCGAAATATCACTTACACAAAGGATTTTGACATTTGAAAGTGGTGGCAAAAGAACGCCGTGCAGTTCCCACTTGTTTCTCGAATGGCTAAAGGTAAATAAATTTTATTTGTATTTACTAAATAAACTAGACTTATACTTTTTTGCTATTTGTTGATAGATATCTTGGCAATCCAAATCTCGACCATGGCATCCGAGTCCGCCTTTAGCACTAGTGGCCATGTACTCGATCCGTATCAGACAAGTTTGTCAACTTCAATTGTGGAAGAGTTGGTATGCACACAAGATTGGGTTCGAAAGTCAAGGAAACATATAATAGATGATATTGACGACATTTTAAAATATGATGACATCGCATTAGGTGAAACCATATATTTTTCTAGATATCAAACATTATATAATATATACTAACTTTATATATTTTTTTTTGTTGTAGAGATCGAAAAAGCAATACGCGACCCAGATGGAAAAGAAAAAAAATAAAGGCCGATGGATGTTTTTTTTGTGTAATTGACTTGATTCGGTTTTTTGAATGGTTGTTGTCAAAACTCAAAACTTTTTGATTCTTTCGGTGGGTTTGTTATTGTTTTTTTGAATGCTTGTACCCTAAAAATCATGGATGTTTTTTTTGCTATGAATTAAATGCATATGGATGTTTCTTTTGACCTTGTTATGTGATTTGTAGTTTTTTACATTATAAATTGGTCCTACCGGGTTTTTTCCCGAATACCCGGTACTCGGTACTGGTACCGAACCGAACCGGTACCAAAAACATTAAAATGGTCCGGTCCTCATGTTTAGATTTGGGCCCAATTCGGGTTCGGTCCTTTTCGGGTTCGGTCCGGTTTGGTCCCGATAACACCCCTAGCCAAGGAAGGTATTTGGCTGAAAGGTCTACTTGGAAACCTTGGATTTCATCAAGTGCGATTTGTCTCGCGAACGATCAAGTGCATCATGAGAGAACGAAAAATATAGAGGCTCGTTATCAGTTTATACGTTCGGAAAGAAGATATAAAGTGAAGACGAAAGACAACAACCGCTGATGCACTAACTAAACCCGTTCCATTACACAAATTTAGAAATTGTCTAGATCTCCTAAACGTATACATGGAAGTAAAGTTTGTTGTTGACTTTAGGGTGTGTTTGGTACACAGAAATGAGATAGAAAACAATTCCTTTGTTTGTTTAGGTCTAAGAATTGGAAAATGAGAAATAAAGTAATTCCATTTCTCTATTTTTATTTCTCTCCCATAGGTAGGGGTGTTATATGTGGACCAAATACCGGAACCGAACCAGTACCGGTCCCGAATAGGACCGATTGTAAAGTAATGGTCCGGTCCTCGGGTTTAGATTTTAGCCAAATTCGGGTTCGGTCCTAACCGGGTTCGGTCCGATAACACCCCTAACCTTCATAGTGGAGTTAGTTTTTGAGTTTTTATACAACAAATACCGGAACCGAACCGGTACCGCCGTACCAGTCCCGAATAGGACCGATTGTAAAGTAATGGTCCGGTCCTCGGGTTTAGATTTTAGCCAAGTTCGGGTTCAGTCCTAACCGGGTTCGGTCCGGGTTTGGTCCCGATAACACCCCTACCCACAGGCAAAGAAATGGGGAGAATTCAAAAATTCATTTCAATTGTAAAAAAATAAAAGACGGAGACTTTATGAACCCCCAAACCATCTGGAACACATTCATTTGTCTCCCACCCAAGCAAAAAAAAACCTCCAAGCGATTCTTCTGTTCTCTAAAGAACCTTCAGGCGACAGCGACGTACCTTCATTCCCCTGTGATTTCTTTGGCTCCGCTCCTCTTCATCCCCCTGTCCCTATTCGGAGCGACGGTCCCCCTTAAACCCTCGATTTCTCTTCAGGCGGTGGTCTATCTTCCCTCTCTATTACAGCGACGGCGGCGGTATCTTGAGTCGGCGGTGATCTCTCTTCCTTTTCTATTCCAGTGGTGGCCTTCCCTCTCTATTCCATTCGAAGGTATCTTTCTTCCTCTATATTTCATTTTGAGTTGGAGCAACAGATAGCAGATCATGGGAGCTGAATCCGTGAAAGGGGTATTACAAGCCTCAATGACGGTGATGGTATTTCAGAGGTGGATGTCCTTCTTGTCGTCGGAGAAGGGGCTGTGAAAATTAAGAAGAAAAGAAAACCTAGAAGAGGAGAGGATTTTACATTCTGTGAAGCGATTGTCAAGGCTGATTGGAGTTGCACTTGGGTTTAATGACACAACGACATTGTTGAGTCTATTCAATTTCTGCAATTTTCTCGGCCGTCTTGGAGGCGGTGTTGTTTCAGAATACTTTGTAAGGTAAAAATCTAAATCAGCAATACGATTATTATTTGATAAGAGCACGTAATTGTTGTAGATTAAGATTAAGATGCCTGCAATTTAAACTTTGTTGACAATATGCTTTTCTTATCAGGTTAAAGACGATTCCACAAACATTTTTCACAATGATAACACAAATAATCATGGTGATTACATATCTTTTATATGCATCTGCACTTAATGGGACACTTTACGCTGCTACAACATTGCTTGGGATCTGCTATGGTGTTCAGTCTGGTGTTATGATCCCAACATCATCAGAGCTTTTTGGATTGAAAAATTTTGGTTTAATATTCAATTTCATGGGGCTAGGAAACCCGATTGGTGCTCTTCTTTTCTCTGGGATGCCTGTTGGTGGTTCGTTCCGTTTGCCTCAAAGTGCTAGCCATTGAAGACGAGTGTTTTCACCTTTCACATGACTTGATGAATCGAGTCGTTCATCGTTTTTGTTATGGTGTTTTGTGGATTTTTTTGGAACTTTGTTGTGACCTGCTTTAAAGATTTTACTTTATGCTTCAGGGATTGTAATTCCATATGCAGCTGTGCATACAGATGCTACAAAATAAAATTGTGTGTGGAAAGTGGAAATGGTACCATAAATATTCCAACTACCAATCTTATGTTCTTGCCTTTACGCAAACAAGAAAGATTTCTATTTTGTGCATGACAAGGCTTACAATCACATAATTCTGATAGCTAGAAAGGTTTTTATTTAATATTAAATGGGTAAATTATGTTGGTAATTTTTTTGTTTGATCAATGAAATGTTTAATTATTAATATTTTTGGGTTTAAATAATAATTTTTTACAAATTAATAATGATTACAAATAATAAATTTTTTTAGAATTTTTTGTTGTACCAAACAGAAGACATGATTCTCTGTCACATTTCTCTGCTGAATTCTCTGTTCTACCAAACAGATTAATCAATTCTCTTTCTCGAGACCAATTCTCTTTCTCTGCAATTCCATTCTCTGTACCAAATGCACCCTAAGTAGAATTAAAGTCAAGGTGGAGTTTTGTTAAAAGTGACTTCAATTCATATAGTTAGTTGTTTCAGTTGTTTTTCATCACAGCCGTAGCCTATGAGAGGCTGACTGATTTGTAATTATTGTCATTCATTCATCCTGATGAAATTCTCTTCTCAATTCTCTCAAGATTTCACCAAAAATTCCTAACAGAACGCACGTTGAGTTGGCAGTGGTTGATTGGTTCTTCCTCAAATTACGCCCGAATCGTCAAAAATCTGTTGTGTGCCGGATCAACCAGAAACTATCAGCCTGATACTATGGTCCGTTCCTCATTGAAGCCAGAATTGGCCCTGTTGCTTATTGCCTCCAAATACAGGCTGCACCTAAAATTCACCCTGTTTTCAACGTCTCCCTCCTAAAACGAGCTACAGGAAATCATTCTGCTGAAGCATACTTGCCCCCAGGCCTTGAAATGATCCAACTACTCCTCGTCCCCAATACTGCCTTGCCACACGTACCTTTTCTAACCAAGGCACTCAAGTCCAGCAGTGGTTAGTTCAATTGGAAGATCAAAGATACTGCTGAGGCCACATGGGAAGATCCTCTTGCAATCCAAAGCCAGTTTCCTAACTTCTGGATTAAGGACAAGCCTGTCCTTCAAGGTGGTGGTAGTGATAGGGAACAACCCAATGAATCTGAGCCCACTATGAATGTCCAACCGAATGAGCCTAGGCTCTGGAGAATTTATCAGCACAGGAGCTCTGAAATGTTTATCAGCATAGGAGGGGGAAGGGACAGGTGGAAGGCTGAAGAGAGGTTGTTATGCATGTGGGGGTGGCTATAAATTGCAAAACCTGATTGTAATAGAGGGTAAGAGAGAATATCCTTTTGTTAGGTGAATCGACAATTGTAGCTTGGCAGGAAGATAACCATTCAGGTTTCCTTCTCTAATTTTTTCCTGCATCTTCATTCCATTTTGCTATTAATCAATCATCCAATTTCCCTTATCACAGTTTCTTTTTAATCATCACTGTTTTTCTGCATTTGAGTTGTATCAGTTTACAATTGGTTTTCAATTGAAACACTATTGCATTATGCATCTTCTATAGGCCTATGAAATGTAGACACATAAAAAGGATATGAATCCTAAAGGAATGAACTTAAGTTCAGATGGTTACTTGGTATTTTGACCCCAACAACTCAGATTGTAGCTATCTGTTTTGCTATAGCAGTCGCTATATAGAGAATGAACTTAAGTAGAACTACAGCTAGGTTGCACCAGAAATGCGTAAAGGTGTCTGAAATATGCAGGCACATTTATCCGGTGCTTAAATGGCACTGTAATCGAGTAACAGCAAGCACAATGAAGTTGAAATTGTACAACCCTAATACAACTACAAATTTGGAATTATTCTCTCTTCGTGTATAGTGATAAGTATTACCAGTGCATATGCTTGTGGTGCTGCAACCTCCATGCCTGAGAGATGAAAGATTGGATTCAGTTGAGAAATCAAAGAACTGAAAATTTTCCCATATGCCATTCCTGTAGCCGCACCGATGAAAAGTGATGGAGCATAGTAGCCTCCTACTAATCCGCATGCACGACAAAAGGATGTTGCCACTATTTTGATTGCTATTAGCTGCAATAATAGATCAACAGGGAAGCCTTTCACAAATGGTTGAGATTCTAAGAGGGTATCAACATTTTCGAAACCCCAGTATAGAACTTCAGGATATATCAACGCTATGAGTCCCACGGCTAAACCACCAAGTACTGGGAAAACTGATTTTGGTATAGCAAAGGTCTTCTGAATCTTGTCAGTAGCCACCATCATCAACGATGTGCACCATGATAAGCTCAATGAAACCAGGCCACAAAAGACGCCAAGCAAAAGATATAGTGGAAGTTCTGAAACACACAAGAAGATTTAGGAAACAATCTAACCTAGCAGAAGCAATGAAAAGACACAATAAACCTCACCCCAAGGTGAGTAAACCAAGGGAGAGGAAGAGTCAAAATTTCTGCCACCCCCACTTATTGATGAACCTTTAGAACTAAGGGGGTGTTCTTTTTCCTACAATAAGTACTTATTTAGCCATTTCACTTATTCGGCAAGTGATTTTGGCTAATAAGTGCGTTCTTTTTCAATAAGTAATAAGTGGTAAATGAGCACTTATAATCACTTATTCAATCAGCATATTTTACCCACTTATTGCCACTTATTCTAATTTAAAAACAACCCTCATTCCTCTCTCCTTAATTATTAGAATTATTTATACATTTTTATTTTTCAAGATATATTTATTTTATAAAATATATTTATTCTTTATTTTTATAAAATTATCCCCATTAGAATATTTAATTTATTTATTTTACGTTTCTTTTATATATTCAATTTAATTATTAGAAAATTATTTATTATATGTCTCATTGATAAATATTTTTAGATTTTTATCTTTTATATGTTTTCATCTAACTATTTTATTACGTTAATATACTAAATACTTTTTTCGCTAAAAAATAATTTAAGTTAATAGAAAAAATACATTGACATTATGTTTGTGTGATTAAAATATTTATATTTGACTATTTATGAACAAGTTGGATGTATAATTTAGAAATTTATGATAATATATTCCAATCTGACTACACCCCATTTACTTTTCGACCATGATAAAGAATAGTTAAAATCAATGTTTATATGTTAAAGATTCTTGATATTTTAGGTATTTTCTTGTTTATATATTAAAGAGAGTTGAAATACATGTTTATATGTTAAAGATTCTTGATTTTTCTGATTTTTTTTTCTTGTTTATATGTTAAAGAATGTTGAAATACATTTTATATTTATTTACAAACTTGATTATTCAGATATATTTATGTTTATACGTTAAAAAAAGTTGATATAAGCGTATTACTCTTGTGTTCAAGTTTTGTTCTTAAATTTATATATAATACAGATTCAGCATACAAAAGAAACACACAGTAATCAGTAATCAGCGCGCCAATCACTTATCAATCAGCATTGCAATCAGTTTTCAGTCACTTATCACTTATGCAAAATAACAGCATCTATGACAAAAACAAATAAAGCAACCATAAAAGTCGGAAGTTATCCCGAAGAGATTAAAATAATATAAAAAAACATGAGGCATGCAACCAAAGAAACGACAGAAAGCCCTATAACAATTTACATTAATCAACACGGACAAGATTTGACACAAATATGAAAGAATCTAAAAATTCACAAGACATCATATATCTCTGACGACAAATTCTCAATCTACATCATTCATGTGTTAAATTAAAAAAGGTTGAAAGAAACTATGAGCAATGATTTAACATAAGAAAAACATGTGAAAGTAAGCAGACTAGTAATCTAAGGGGGCGTTTGGTTCAGAGCATATGATGGAATTGGAATGAAAAATTCCATTCTGATGTGTTTGGCAGTAAAAGGAATGGAATGAAGATTCCTTTTAAAAAAACACCACTTTTGAAGGAATCTATTTTCCTTGGGTTAGTGCCATGGAATTTAAATTCTATTTCAGTTCTAAAACCAAACCCTAGACTTATCTTCACTGGCCTCCATTTCTATTCCGACAGATTCCATTCCTTCCAGCATTTCATTCCTTGACAGATTCCATTCTAGGAATAAACATTCTGCGAACCAAACGCCGCCTAACTTGTTAGCTTGATTCTTAGTAAGATATTAGCTTAAACAAATTCTTAAAAAACCCCTAGACTTGAACTATCAAATCCCTAGATTATTCTAGACTTGTGCTATCAAATCCCTGAATTTGGATACAATACCAAATGCGACCACTAGAAATGCATCGAGAGTAGCAACGATTATTGAAAAACTAAGAGAAGTTAGGTTAAGACGGTATGAATATGTACAAAGGTGGATTTCAACAGCACCCGTCCGGAGAGTAGAGTCCATGATGATGGCTGACATGAGGCAGAGAGGAAGACGAAAATTGAAATGGGAAGACGGTGTGAAATCAAACTTGAAGATTCTTGGAATTTCCGAGGACGTGAAATCTGATATGAATGCGTGGATGTCGACTATTAGAGTTGAGGAGTAGAGATGGCTCGTAAACGCATTCTTAGTAAGTTTAATATAGGTATATGCTACCAATATACCGTGCACGCATAGCCCGCATGGACTCTTACTCATGTTGAGTTATGGAGAGTGTCCCACATCGGCATTGAGATGGAAACTTAGCTTAACATGAGATCCATAAATAAGGAGCTCTAGTTCTCAATTTAAATGCATCCTATCTTCCATTCTTAGAAAAAGGATTTTCATGTAATTGGAATCCAAATAAGAAATTAATAAGAGAGACTCACTAGCATGGTCGTGGACTTGGTTCATTTGTGGACCAAACCACATAATACTCTATGTTCTCATTTTTCTACTTTTTGTTCGTCGTTATGTGTGCGCACGCTAGTGTGTACACAATTTCCTTACAACAGGTATCAGAGCGCAAGTTTCGTGTTAACGGTTCGTCTCTACGGTTTGAGTGCACGTTCGCATTAACTGTACGAGCGCAGATTTGCGTTATGGTTCGCGTTACGATTATCGTTACAAACTTGAAAGCAATGGCAAAAGACGGAATAGTTAGGATAGATAAGTTCAAGGGTCGTGACTTTAGATTCTGGAAGATGCAGATCGAAAGCTACCTATACCGAAACAAGCTTCACCGGCCGATGTATGGTGTTAATGGATCAAGCCAAGTGAGATTTGTTAGACCGCGTGTGATTAAGTTATTATTGGAAATGAATGTTGCGTACAATATTGTTAGCACGAAGACAACTTATGGGTTAATCATGGCGTTGTCGAACATGTATGAAAAATCTGGTGCTTGGATTAAGGTTTTCCTAATTACACAACTTACAAAGATCATGTGAACGATTCAAATCAATACTAACGAGGTTGATCTCTGTTGACATTGTATTCGATGATGAGGTTCAAGCGCTACTATTATTGTCTTATTTACGAGAAACTTGGTCCGACATGGTACAGCAGTCTGAAAATTCCAAGCACGTTCACCGGGATTTGAGACTTGATTCTAGGAGAGGATATTCATATGTTGAACTTAGATTTATACTCTAATTCCTTGTTGAAAATGGAAAGTAAGGGCATTGAGGGTTTTTTGGGTGCACGGTTTATGTCAAAAGTAAAAGATGTTGACAAAGATAAGTTGGATGCAAAAACGAAGTGCATTATCACGAAGTCGAGATGTCACCTTCATTGAAAGTGTTATGTCCAAGCAAAGGCGTTATTCAGGTGGGTTATTCGGGCTCGAATCACGTGGATTTCGAGTTATTCGGTTTGGTTTAAACCGGTTATTCGGGTCAAACGGTTTAAATGGTTTGGGTTAAATGGTTTTGGTCAAACCAAAACGAAAACTATAACTTTAAGTCTTCAACCATTCACATTGATGAATAATAAAAAATAAACAAACAAAACGATTTTTATAATCTTATAGATAAAGATGATAGCAAAAACAATTTAAGTAGTCACATGACACATAAAAAAATACAATATTAACTTATATAATGAAATTGTTGATAAAAACCACCTACAATAAAACCACATCAAACCAAATTGTTGCTAAACAATCTAACTTCAAAGTTCCAAATATCCATAATGGTTATACAAACAACTATTAAGACGACCAAATTGTTCTGGCAACCCAAATGACATCCAACGAGAACATACAATAAAAAGTTGTTCTAAATATCAAACTTTTTCCATCCAAAATGTTTAAAAACTTAAACGAACGTCCACCTACCAGCCCCTTCAAACCACTTACAATAAAATAAAAATAATAATAAATAATCATTTCATTTCTCAAAACACATACAAGTAAAACGAGTTATTTGGGTGAACCGATTAGCAAATATTCTAAACAAGTTATTCGGGTTTGGGTTAAACGGGTTATTCGAGTTAACCGATTAAAAAAAAATACTCCAACTGAAGACCGAACTGAATATCCTTAAACGGTTCGGCTTAACCTGCAACAGAATCGAGCCCCGATTAAACCGCCCCGAATTACCGGTTTAAGTTTCGCTTCAGGCAGGTTATTCGATTTGGTTATTGTACACACCCATATGTACAAGAAACCAGAAACAAAGTAGCCAAAGAAGAGAGCTAGAAAACAAACTACGCTAGAAGGTATGACAAACAAAGACCTTTCCAGATCCGACAGAAGATCAGCAAGTACAGTCGCTGACAAAAGGCTAAGCACGCACTGACGCAGACAAGCATATTGATGTTGAATGTTCAACAAGCGTTGAAGACTTCGCTAACAGTGGGAGCTCAATATGCCGTGGGAGTTCTGATACACATAATGAAGAAGCTTCAGCATCTCAAATTAGGAAATCAACAAGAGTTAAAAGGGCTCCTCAGAGATACTCCTCTTCAGTATTTGCTACTATTTGAGAATGGAGAACCAGAATGTTATTTAGAGGCTATAAAGATGAAAGAATCCGTATAGTGGGAGCAAGTGATAAATGAGGAGATGAGTTCACTTGAAAAGAATAAAACTTAGAGTTTGGTCAGACTACTATTAGGTAAGAAAGCTTTGTAGAATAAATAGGTATTTATGGTCAAAGATGAAATTGATGGCAACAAGAGGTACAAAGCTTGATTGGTTTCCAACCAGAAAAAATCAAGAGACCATGATGAGATCTTCTCATCGGTTGTAAGAACGACTAATTACTCATGAGTATTATGGCCGCTAAGAACTTGCTTCTAGAGCAATTGGATGTCAAGACAGCTTTCTTACATGGAGATTTAAGTGAATACATTTGCATGGTGCAACCAAAGGGTTTTCAGATACTTGGGAAGGAAAACATGTGGAGTGAAGAAAGTATCAAGACAGTGATACTTGATGTTTTGACAACTTTATGAAAAGGAATGGATACACATGATGTCTTATGGATCATTGTTGCTACTTGAAGAAGCTCAAGTCCTTGTTGTGGTGTAGGCTTCTAAATAAAAGAAAAGGGCAGTCGGCCCTAGTATTCTTAGGAAGCTACCATAGATTATTAAGGGAACGTTTCCTTGTTTTAGTCTATATAATCCATGTACTTGTAATCATTCTTTATCACCTCATAATAAGAAAACCCTAGTTGCCCACGTGGACGTAGGTCACATATCGTTGTGTTCTCGTTTTATTTTACGTGTGTGTGTTGTATGTGTGACAATCAAAATCCTAACAACTGGTATCCGAGCATCGACCGAACCACGTAACATCGTTTGTGTTCATGGCCGAGATTTCTGATAGTGAAGCAAATGCAGCAGTTGACGAATCAGAGGCGTCTACTCTATGGCACCAAATACTTGGGCATATGAGTGAGAAGGGAATGAAGATGTTAGCTTCAAAAGGTAAAATTCCAAACTTGAAAGGTGTTATTATTGGCTTTTGTGAACCATGTGTCCTAGGTAAGCAAAACAAAGTTTCATTTGCAAAGATAGATCAACCACCCAAGGCCAGAAAGTTAGAAAGTTGGAGCTGAATCATTTTGACGTCTATGGTCCTATTTCAGTTTCTTCAGTAGGAGGTTCTCGGTATTATGTTACTTTCATCGATGATTCCACCAGAAAAGTGTGGGTTTATTTTCTCAAATGCAATTCTGAGGTTCTCAGCACCTTTAAGAAGTGGAAGGCTGCAGTTGAAAATGAAACAAGTCTGAAGGTCAAATGCTTGAAGTCAGATAATGGGGGTGAGTACAGTAGCAAAGAGTTCATTGATTATTGTGCCGAGCATGGAATCAGAAATGTTGAAAACGGTTCCTGAAACACCTCAGTAGAATGGGGTTGCGGAAAGAAAGAACATAACTCTCAATGAAAGGGCAAAGAGCATGAGATTATATGCAGGTTTACCGAAAATGTTCTGGCTTGATTCAGTTAACACCACAGCTTATCTCATTAATCGTGGACCGTCAGTCCCTCTTGGCTTCAAGATTCCTAAAGAAGAATGGCAAGGTCGAGAGGTATCTCTTAAACACTTGAAAGAATTCGGTTATGTTTCTTATGTCAAGATCAAAGATGCAGATAAAGACAAGCTTGAGGCAAAGGCAAGGAAGTGTACCTTTATTGGTTATGGCTTGGATGATATGGGCTATCGCAGTGGGAGTGGTTTATGTTAAATCCGGGGAAGGAGCACCGGGAAGGGGTTAAGTGGTTGCTACGCTATTTGAAAGGCACCTCTAAGTTTGCTTTATGTTTCAGCAGATAGAAGGTAATCTTAGAAGGTTATTCTGATGCAGATTTGGTAGGTTGTGTGGATACGGGGAAAAGAACCACGGGTTATGTGTTTACTGTTGGGGGTACAGCTATCAGTTGGATGTCCCGATTGCAAGAGTGTTGCTCTTTCAACCACTGAAGCAGAATATATGGCCATAGCAGAAGCAGGCAAGGAGCTGATTTGGTTAAGGAACTTTCTCTCAGAGTTGGGTATAATTCAAAAGGACTATGTCCTCCATTGTGAGAACCAGAGTGTCGTTCATCTCGCAACGAATCGAGTATTTCACAGCAGAACGAAACACATTCACATGAAGTATCACTTCATTAGAGATTTTGGTAAGTGATGGGACGCTTTCAGTGAAGAAGATCATTGGTACGAAGAATCCAACTGTAACGCTGGATAAGCTGAAGTTCTGTGCAACTTCAGCTGGCCTTCAGGAATCGTGATGAGAAGGCAGGTGGCAACTAGGGGGTTTAAAGTTCGGTGAATTTTTCACAAGTACAGTGGAGCGCATATTTTCGAGTTTCGAAGCCTCCAAGTGGGAGATTGTTGTGGTGTAGGCTTCTAAATAAAAGAAAAGGGCAGCCGGCCATAGTATTCTTAGGAAGCTACCATAGATTAATTAAGGGAACGTTTCCTTGTTTTAGTCTATATAATCCCATGTACTTGTAATCATTCTTTATCACCTCATATTAAGAAAACCCTAGTTGCCCCCGTGGACATAGGTCGGAGCATCGACCAAACCACGTAATATCGTTGTGTTCTCGTTTTATTTTACGTGTGTGTGTTGTGTGTGTGACGAGCAAAATCCTAACAGTCATCATGTGTCATATTGTTGTTATATGTTGATATGTTGATTGCAAGTTTCGAAATGAGAGAAATCATCAAGTTAAAGAGACAGTTTTCTCAGGCATGTGAAATGAAAGACTTAAGAGCTGCTTAGCCGATACTTGGCATGAGAACCAAGAGAAATGCAATGGAAAGGTTCTAGAGAAGTTTTTGAGATGCAAAAGCCAAAACCCCTCGAAAGTCAATTCAAACTTACAAAGAAACAATCACCTAAAACAGATGAAGAGTAAGAAGAAATGGGTAAAGTTCCTTATGCATGCTATCGTATGCACAAGACCAAATATTGTTCATGTCATGGGAGTTGTCAGCAGATTTATGTCTAATCCACAAAGAAGCATTGGGGAGCAGTCAAGTGGTTGTTACGCTACTTGAAATGACATCTAAGTCAGCATTATGTTTCAATAAGAAATATGTTCTCTTAGAAGGCATTGCTGATGCTGATTTGGGTGATTGCTCAGGTTCGGATAAGAGGACTACAAGTTATGTGTTCATAGTGAGAGGAACAGTGGTTAGTTGGATGTCTAGATTACACAAGAGTGTTGCTCTTTCATCCATAGAGTGAGTTAGGCATGGAACAGGAAGATAGTGTTCTACAATGTAACCAAGATGCAATTCATCTCACGAAGTATTTGGTGTTTCACAGTAGAACGAAACACATTAAGATGAAGTCGATAAGTGATGGAGAGTTGTTGCTAACAAAGATCCGTGGTACAAAAAATTCTACGGACATGTTTACCACAATAGTGACATTCGAGAAGTTGAAGTTGTGTGGCTTCAACTGGCCTTCAAGTTACTTGATGAGAAGGCGTCACACTAGTGAAGGGGAGTCTACATTGTTCGGGTTACAAGATTTATAGAGACGGAGCATATTTTATGTGATCAGCCTCCAATGCATAGAGATGGAAACTAAGCTTAACATGAGATCTAAATAGGGAGCTCTACTTCTCAAGTTAAATGCATCTAATCTTCCATTCTTAGAAAAAAGAATCTCATGTAATAGCAATCCCAGTCCGAAAATAATAAGATAGACTCGCTAGTGTTGTCGTGGACGTAGGTCAATCCACGTAATATTGTGCGTTCTTGTTTTTCCACTTTCTGTTTGCATGTGTGTGCTGTTTTGTTACAACTCACAGGTATAGCTGGTGGGGACAGGCGGGGACAGGCAAGCACAGGTTTGCACAAATCTCTGAAGTTAATAAAATATGATACACTTCTGTTTTACGGCTACATTTCGGTTGCTACCAACCCATGTAGCCATAAGTTGCAGGTATTAACATGCCTCTTATGCAGGTATTAATCATGGGAGCCTCAAGCCAGAGGTCATTGCTATGAAGCAGTTCTCCACTCATGGTGGAGGCACGACTACTCACATCTACATTCTCCAACCCCATTCCCATGTGCTTGTTGTTGTCGTCGTTAGAGAAAGAAATGAAATAGAAAAATTATCTCCAAATTTGTTCAATTAGCATAGCAAATTAACATCTCGTGGTTGCTCGAAGCAATGCGGAGGTGAATTTAGAACCATGGCCTAAGGAATATGTGAACTTCTATGGAATTGTTGAAGACTGAACTACAAGAACCTATGCAACTCAACTGTGATATGCAGTCCACTTTACAGCTAATAATCTGGTCCATCATGAGTTCATGACAGAAGCAAACATGTGGAAGTAGATAGGCATTTTACAAGAAAGCCCACGATTGTTTTTTCAAAGCTTAAATGTCTAAAGTCTGATGTCACATTGTCACTTATAAAATCTAAATGGCTAATTGCCCAAGAAAGGCTTTTAAGGATCTTCAATTGTGAAGTGACTCGATATGTCCTTGATGTGTGTATAAGATCTCTCCCTCAAGCACCATGGAGATACCTTAGCATATACAAGAATGATCACCGTGAATAGTAGTTATAGACAAGAACCGGCTCACGTCTAGATAACACAATGTCCGCTTCATGATAAATAGATAATTTAGCTTCACAAGTTGAGAATCAATATATTATAGGCATATTCAACTCTTAATAGCTTGATTACAGAGTAAGGTTTCTTCTAATGATTTTAGAGAGCGAAACAAAAAGCCTAAGGTTCTGAAATAGTATCCAAGAGGAAGGTAGTTCTAGCATAGTTGAAGCTACCGTACAAAGCACCTTCTGTGATTGCCAAAAGGTTGCCCTTGTTGAGTTGTATTAGGTGAGGTAGAGCAATTCAACATCCTAGGTTTTCTAAGAAGTTAAATAAAGAGAAATTCATACTAGGTAAATTGTTTAGCAAAAGTGACCCTAAGGTAAAGCATGGTAAAATTGCACTTAGATAGCAGGATCACAATGGAGCTTACAGAATAAAAAAGTCACTTTTGAGGGAGAGATAGCGCATCGATCAAGTATGTAACCGTTAACAAACAAAACAAACTTGGAAATGAAAAGATACCACTTGGTGAACGGAAATCATAGTCTGGAACATTAAATGCAGGTTCAGATCCAAGACCAATTTCTGACACCACAGAGGCTATCACAGCACTAAGAATTACGGTCGATGTCGTATTTGTCAGTGACAAGGATGACTCAGCTGGCGATGGCCATAAGACGGACTCTACAGCAAAAAAACACCCAGCAACAGCAGCGTTGAACCCTGCAAAATACATGACAAAACTTGTAATGCAAGTAGTAATAATATGATAACATTGTTGATAACTACCTTCCCAAACAGATAAATATTAGTGAAAATTATTTTGAACCAGTATAATATTGGAATGTTGAACAATTAAATAGTGAAATTAGCAACACTAATACCCAACGTCCTATAGCCCACTCTTTGTAACAACCATAAACCCGAGCAGGTGCGTGTAATTTTCTTATTGGTTAAAAATATTATTTGTATCGAGCTGAACTCGTAATAAATGAGGATTCAAACATGTTGCTCTCCTATTATACAATTACGTGGAAAACGGGTTTAGAGTCACGATATTATTTTTATATTACATTTTAGAAGTCCTTTAGTTAAGTTGGAGCATAACGGTGTAGTTATTTGAAATTTGATGCCCGAACGGCTATCAGATATAGACCTGTACGCCGCCATAGAAACATATATGAGAGAAAGTAGCTCTCGTTTCTTCATTCCACAGTAAAGTCAACTCTCACTTCCATACGTGTGTGTGTCTCAAATCCAACAGAAACAAGAGAAATCAGTAGTAAGATACAAGGATTGAAGCTTCGCTCCTAATCACATCGTCATCATCTTTGAATTGCAAGTAAGCTTTTAAATTAAAGTTGATCCTACTATGTTAATTTGAACATAAAGATGAGTTTCATGTTAAGGGATAGTCTGGAGGTGTTCTAGTATTAAATTAAGATCATAGTCGTAGTTGAGAGTTGTAATATAACTCTCGGAGCGGTTAAAAAGCAGAGTTTGGAGGTTGAAGTTACGGCAACCTGATCGCGCCGCAATCGAGCGAGGTTGGTTGCAGGCGATAGCAAATGCTCGTGGATAAGGATTATGGCCACGTTGGAGGTCGTGGCCACAATCAGATAATCGTGGGTGCGATGAAGGCTGGATCACACGCCAATGATCGTGGCCGAACTAGAGGATGTTATGGCAGCAGGGGCTACTGTAAGAGTTTCATTTGCTAATTTCCATATTAAAGTCTAATTAGCAATTGTCTAGTAGTTGATATGTAGTTATTGGTGTTGTGATGTAGGGTTCGTTTAGAGGAAAAGGGGAGGGGCAGCCAGCCCTAACCCTGATTTCGTTACCTTAATTAGGAGATTACCTAATTGTATTTCCTCTATATATTAATCTCTTGTACTTGTAATTCATTATCACCTCATAATAAGAACACCCTATTTGTCCCCGTGGACGTACGTTAGACCATCGACCGAACCACGTAATCTCTTTATGTTATTACTTTTACGTTTGTGTGTGTGTGTGACAAGATAAACCCTAACTGGTATCAGTGTTTACAAAGTTTAGTCACACACCTGCTGCCACCACACACGTCATCGCTCCGGTCACCACCGCCGTTGCTCCGGTCCCTAATCGACGCCGCCGCCGTATGAAACCCTAAAGGTCAGAAATTTTTTCTCTTTTGCGACGGAACCCTATTCGCAGAATGCTTTCTCGTGAAGAAACCCTAGCAGCAACTGTCGCCGCCATTTGCCACTGCCGCCGCCCTGATCGCCGCCACTGTTGGTTATCTAAACCCTAACGGCCAGAACCCTCTTTATGTGGCAGAAACCCAAATAGTTGAAACCCTAGCCGTCACTTGGGCTTTCTTTTTGCGCAGAAACCCTAATTTTAGGGTTGTTTCCCGCTGTTCACTAAAACCCTAGCGATTAGGGTTGTTTTTTTGCTGGTTTTGGAGTTGGTTCCTTGGGTATTTTTTGTGTTGCTTCGTCGTCCAGATTCGTTCAACATAGATTTCAATTTCAGGTGTTTTCGTCCAAACTTTGCTTTTCTAATTTCTATAGATTGATTGCAAATTGTAGTGTTGCTGCTTTTGAACATTACTTTTCAATCTTGTTTTCGATTAGTCAAACAGATTCGTTTGAAACGATGGCTAAGAACGGAAAAGTTAAGATCAATAAATTCGAAGGGCATGATTTTGGTTTCTGGAAGATGCAAATCGAGGATTATCTCTACTAGCAGTTGCATGAACCGCTGGGTGATATTAAACCGGAGGCTATGACACAAGCTGATTGGGATTTGTTGGATCGTCAAGCCATTGGCATTGTCAGGTTATCATTGGCAAGGAATGTTGCGTACATCGTTAATGAAAAGGCGATTTTTGAGTTAATTAAAGCAATGTCCAACATGTATGAGAAACCGTCGGCTGCGAACTAGATGATGAAGGGCATAATGTGAGCTTTGGTGACCACCAATGGAAAGTAAGGAAAGGAAATCTTGATGTCGCTCGCGGATTGAAACAGGTAACATTTTACATGGCTGAGGTTTATGCTGAGATTTATAATAATGAAGCAAGTGTAGCAGTTTAAGAATCAGATGCGTCTACTCTATGGCACCAAAGACTTGAGCATATGAGTGAGAATGAAGATGTTAGCTTCAAAAGGTAAAATTCCAAACTTGAAAGGTGATACTACTGACTTTGTGAACCATGTGTCTTACGTAAGCGAAAGAAAGTTTCATTTGCAAAGATGGGTCAACCACCCAACCACCCAAGATTCCATCTGACGTCTACGGTCCTACTTCCGTTTCGATACTATGTTACTTTCATCGATGATTCCATTAGAAAAGTGTGGGTTTACTTTCTCAAATGCAAATATAAGGTTTTCAGCACCTTTAAGAAGTGGAAGGCTGCAGTCGAAAATGAAACAAATCTGGAGGTTAAATGCTTGAAGTCAGATAATGGGGGTGAGTATAGTAGCAAAATGTTCATTGATAAGTGTGCCAAGCATGGAATCAGAATGTTGAAAACGGTTCCTAAGACACCTCAGCAGAACGGAGTTGAGGAAAGATTGAACAGAACTCTAAATGAAAGGGCAAAGAGCATGAGATTACATGCAAGTTTACTGGGCTGATTCAGTCAAACACAGCGGTTTGTCTCATTAATCGTGGACCATCAGTCCCCCTTGGATTCAAGATTCTTGAAGAAGAATGGCAAGGTCGAGAGGTATCTCTTAAACACCTAGAGTATTCCGTTGTGTTTCTTATGTCAAGATTAACGATGCAGATAAAGACAAACTTGAGCCAAATGCAAGGAAATGTACTTTTATCGGATATAGTTTGGATGATATGGGCTATCGGGGAAGATCACATTATAAGGGTTAATAGAAGCACACACGTAACATTCAATGAAAAGGCTCTTTACAAGGATAAGAAACCAGATTAAGCCGTGTGTGACGAAATTTCTGACGAAGACATGTTAGCACTTCTGAATCAGAAGAGAATTCTCAAGCTAATGGGAGCTCAGATGAGAACCTGAAGGATTTGGAAACAATGAGAATATTGAAAATAGTGGGAGCACTGAAAATGAAGCTACTCGCATTAAAAACTGGACCAATCATAGTTACAAAGCAACCACGATGGTCCTTCAGCGAACTATCTTCAATTGACCGACAACGGTGAGCCTTGATGTTACTCAGAAGCTACGAACCTGAAAAATTTTATTCAATGGAAGAAAGCTATGGATGAAGAAATGAGGTCTCTCGAAAAGAAAGACGTGGTCTTTCGTAAAATTACCAGCTGGTAAGAAAGCATTGGAAAACAAATGGGTTTTCAGGGTCAAAGATGAGGTTGATGGTAGCAAGAGGTACAATGCTAGATTGGTGGTTAAGGGATTCCAACAGAAACAACGGTTGTGAAGATGACCACAATCAGAACAGTCCTTAGTATTGTAGTTGCAGAAGATCTACACTTAGAGCAACATGATGTTAAGACATCTTTCTTGTATGGAAGCCTGAATGAAGAAATCTACATGGCACAACCAGACAACCGGAAGTACTGAAGAGGCAGTTTTCTAAAGAATTCGAAATGAAGGATTTGGAAGTTGCCAGAGGAAATTCTGGGAATGAGCATAATACGAGACAGAGATGCTGGTACTTTGAAGCTCTCGCATGAGAAGTAAGTTGCAGAAGTCCTAGAGAAATTCAGTATGTTGGAAAAGTCCTAGATAAATTCAGTTGGTCAGATGCAAAGCCCAGAAACACGGCTCTAGGTAGTCACATGAAACTCTTAAAGAAGCAATCTCCAAAGACTGACAAAGAAAAAGCAAAAATGACCAAGGTTCCTTATGCCTCAGCAGTTGGTAGGCTATAAGTATGCAATGGTTTGCACGAAACCTGATAGTGGGAGTTGTCAGGTTTATGTCGAATCCGGGAAAGGAGCACTGGGAAGGGGTTAAGTGGCTGCTACGCTATTTGAAAGGCACCTCTAAGTTTGCCTTATGTTTTGGCAGAAAGAAGGTAATTTTAGAAGGTTATTCTGATGCAGATTTGGGAGCATACGGGGAAAAGCACCACGGGTACAACTATGAGTTGGATTGGATGTCGATGTCCCGATTGCAAAAGAGTGTTGCTCTTTCAATCACCACTGAAGCAGAATATATGGCCATAGCAAAAGTTGGAAAGGAGCTGATTTGGTTAAAGAACTTTCTCTCAAAGTTGGGTATAATTCAAAAGGACTATGTCCTCCATTGCGATAACCAGAGTCTTGTTCATCTCGCAAAGAATCCAATATTTCATAGCAGAACGAAACACATTCAGATGAGGTATCACTTCATTAGATATTTGATAAGTGATGAGACGCTTTCAGAGAAGAAGATCCTTGGTACAAAGAATCCAGTAGATATGTTCACAAAATCTGTAACGCTGGATAAGCTAAAGTTCTGTGCAACTTCAACTGGCATTCATGAATAGTGATGAGAAGACAGGTGGCAACTAGGGGGTTTAAAGTTTGGTGAATTTTTGTAGAAGTACAGTACAGATGTTCCAAGATTTCGAAGCCTCCAAGTGATGTAGGCTTAGTTTAAAGAAGGAAAAGGGGAAGGGGCAGTCGGCCCTAACCCTGATTTCATTACCTTAATTAGGTTATTACCTAATTGTATTTCTTCTATGTATTAATCTCTTGTACTTGTAATTCATTATCACCTCATAATAAGAAAACCCTAGTTGCCCCCGTGGACGGAGGTTAGACCGAACTACGTAATATCTTTGTGTTATTGCTTTTACTTTTGTGTGTGTGATGAGATAAACCCTAACAGTTGGTGGTTTTTTCGAGACGCATAACTTATAGCCTATATCATATTGTTACAAGTGCTTTTTCGAGACGCATAACTTAGTTCGTGGTACATTGAAGGATAACCTATATCATATTGTTACAAGTGCTTTTATTGTAGCATACTGGCATTTTATCGTATCCATGTAGGATAGTATCATGTGGTTTATTAAAGTAGCATGTGCTTTATATACTAATCCGAGAGTAATCTGGAGCATATTGAAGCAGTAGCAAGCATGTGGTGTCATTTGCATTTTTAAGTCGACGCCAACTATAGTCATTTGGAGTGGTAGCATTCTCAATTTAATTATAGTTGTCATTAATGTAGCAATATTTTGAAATAATTTTTAATTATGATGATTTAAATGTACTCACCAATTAACAACTTTTTAAATCCAAGCATATCTGGATATAAGGAACATGGTAGCTGAAGGAAAGAAGGCACCGACACAACTATTTGGAAACTTCGTTTTGGTATTGTATAAAATATGCTTGTTGAGTAACGACGCATGAGAAAAAAACACACACAAACGCAGAAAAAGAACACATATTCATGTGATTCGGTCCAAGAATTACCTGTCCATGGCCGCACTAGCGAGTCTCTCTATTAATTTCGGATACGGCTACAATTACATGGGATAATATATTAGCAGAGAATTAGGTTTAGAAGCTCTGTCTTCTATTCATGATTTGAAGGGAATTTACACACATATTACAACACTAATAAAGGAAACTAATCCCAATAATTATGGGATTCTAATCTACAAGGACATCTGGAAATATATGTGTATTTTCCATTGAGGTATGGAACACTATATTTATAGAGAAACTATTGAAGTCACTACTAAAATTACAGCCTATGAGTAAGCCTAAATTACAGCTTCAACTTTAACAATCCCTAACTTGGTTTGAAAAGGCGCGAGGCGCACTGATGCAGAAAAGGTTCTAGAGCCTGAGGCGCAAGGCGATGGCATCACGTACGCGAGACACACTTTATAAGCAAAAAATTCTAATTTATTTTGATATTACATTTCACTAATAAAAACACATTAACACCATATTCCGCAACTAAAAGTCAACACCATGTTTGTGTGTGTGTCTACCACAAGTAGTTTGATATATTTGCATGTTGCAATCCCATATCGCCAAAAATGCATTGTCACCCCTAAAACCTAAGAAGCACAATGTACCCCAGTTCCCAGAACCAAAAGTAGGGTTAGTGTTTGCATGGTGTGATTCCATATCGCCAAAAATGCATAATGCTAAGCTACACGCCTAAAAGTCATCATCTCGTCATCAACATCAACCCCAATTATCACACTTCCTCATCATCATCGGATACTCTGATGTCTAGTTCCATCTCTTCATCATCTTCATCAATTAAGCCAACTCCATGATGAACAACACGTTTTCCTTTGTCGGTTCTTGATGGACCTCTTGATCTAGTAGTATATGCAGGATCACTTGCCCCAATTGCTTTATTAACAGCAGACCATGTCAAGTCGTCCCCACCTAAAACAAAATCTTCATCCTCTTCATCATCCATATGCCCCATCAGCCACTCATTACTTTCAGCGATCTCTTTTAAAACAATAGGATTTGTGGTGTCTTTTCTTTGGTATCTACGTTTCAAAGCACGATTAAATTTGACATAGACCATGTCATTTAATCGGCTTTGTGCCAACCTATTTCTCTTTTTTGTATGAAATTGCCAACAAATAAAGGATTAGGTATAAATGATTTAATGACGCAAGAAACCGGTATTGTCTCCAAACTTAGAAGTTAGAACTTACATGTTGAAAAACACTCCAATTCCTTTCACAACCTGTGTGTAAGACTAAGAATTCGAATGGCAAACTTTTGCGACGCTGGGGTTGAAGCTCCATATGCACACCACCTATCCGCTAATAAGTAATAACCAAGTCAAAATATTTATAAATAAATAAGTGAACACATGTAATCATATATACTATATGGTATGACATTAGAAATTTTTACGTGGAGATCTTATCTTTCGTCGTCGTATAGCCATGGCATTTCCAAAAAGACCTTCGGCATTTTGATATAAATCTTATTGTTTCCCGATCGTGTCTTGAGTCTCAGAATCTGGAACAAACTTTTGAATGCATGCATATAATCCTTCTACAACTTCTTCACAAGTGGCACTTTTCGGATCATCATAATACATTCCCGGATTTAAGAAATATCCGGTTGCATGCAAAGGTCTATGGAGTTGACAGTTCCATCTTGCATCAATATACTCAAATGCCTTCTTGTAGTTTTCTTCTTTATGCAAAAAACTAGCTGCAATGGTCTCTTTAGCCCTATCCATAGACTCGTAGATATATCCCATGGCCGGCTTTTGATCCCCATCAACCACTCGAAGGACCTTAACAAGAGGTCTCGTCAATTTAAGAGCATATAAAACAGTTCTCCAAAATCTTTCTTGAAGAATAGTTGTTGCCACTTTCTTTCCAACAGCCTCTTTTACCCATTTGCAACTAGTCCAGTCATGAGAAGTGATCATCTTTCGCAAATTGTTTTTTTGCTTGTGTATTTGCGCAAGAGTGATGAAAGAAGTTGCAAATCGGGTGATTGATGGCCTATGCAAATTTCTTTGGTTTGTGAACTCTCATCATGTTTACAAGACCCACATGGTTATATATATAACCATTCATGAACATAGCCATCTTCAAACCACTTTTAACCTTTGAGATCTTTCTGATATCCTCCAACATCAAATCGATACAATGCGCCGCATAAGGAGTCCAAAACAAATGTTTTCTCTTTTTTTTCTAACTCCGACCCTATTAAAATAAATTGGAATATAAATTTATACATTTATATCAAAAAATAAACAAGTATAAGAATTTATCAAGTACTAGTATGCTTACCCGCCTTCACGTAGTTAGATGCATTGTCCGTCACCACTTGCACAACATTTTCCTCTCCTACTTCCTCCACAATTGCATCAAGCATTTGAAACAATGCATTAGCATCTTTCTTGATTTCAGAAACATTCAATGATCTTAGAAAAACTGAACCTTTTGGCGAGTTCACTAAAATTTCACAGTATCTTTTTGAACATAGAATCTCGTCAACCATCCGACAAAATAGAGCACCCTTTGAGAGCCCATTCTCTCTTGCCTTCAACATGATTTCAGTATCTTCCACTTCTTTCTTAAGCAAAGGAACTCTAAGTTCATACATGCTAGGTGGTTTAAAACCCGGACCAAATTGTGCAACCGCGTCCATTGCAATATGGAAACTATCATAGGTGGCCGCATTGAAAGGTAGTGCCGCATCATAAAACCATCTACCTAACTCACTGCATGCTTTGTTTCTCAGCTCCTTTTGACACACTTCATTTATGGTTTGTTGCTTTGCTCCCTTTCTTCCTTTAAGTATATCTTCAGGTATTGGAGCAAAGAACATGTCCATGGGACCCTTTTGTTTGGGCTTTTTTGGACCATTACTACTTCCTTGTCCTCGGAAGGAGGCTTTTGCCCTCTTTATAGACGTGACTATGCATTCTTCCTCATCCTCTTCATCAGTCATCGTCAACTTCATCTATTCTTGGTAGCATCTCATTATCTTGCTTAAGCATGGACTTTTTCATCATGTCGTCGTGCACTTCAATTCGTATATGTTCAGAACACTTAGGGCAAGCCTTTACATTCCAGAATCCTCCAACTAAATGTTGCTCTATCCGACACACACCTCCATTGGTTTCCTTTGGACAATCATTTTTACCATATTTTCGAGTTGTGTTTGTGTTTCACATTTTCTCTATGTCTTCTGTTTTGTAAGGGAACAATAAATAGACCCTAATGTAAATGCAAAACACCAGACAATTCAAGTGAAAGTGTGAAACACAAACAAGACTCGTACCAGAATGTAAACATAAATATAAATACAATCTAAACATAAATACATCTCTAGTTACAAATACATAATTTTCCTAATAATAAAGTTTTTAGAATATTTTTTCAAGTGCAAGAACTTAAATAGTAAAGAACTAAACACTAATACTACACGATGAATGAGAAATTCAGAATCAAAATCAAGTAATATACTAAACAATGACAAAATCAAGTAATACTAAACAACTAAACACTAAGTAATGAATCAGAATCAACTAGTAACCCTAAATCCCTAATAAGTAACACTATAATGACAGAATCAAGTGAAAAACAAACAAATAGTGAATACTGATCACGTAAGAAATAAGAACTAAGAAGAAAAGAATAAAAGAAAAAAGTCCAGAGAAGAAACGTAAGAAGTAAGAACTAACAAGAAAAAGAAAAATTACCAGATTCGAGAGAAGAAATGAGATTATCAAAGAATCGAAATAGAAGTTATAAACTTGAGAAGAAAGGTTGATTACCTGATAGGCATATGAACCCTAGGCAAACTTTTAGTCGATGATTATGGGAAGAAGATTTACGTTCTCCGGTACGTATTTACCATGTTTTAGGCAGGATAAGCATAAATAGCAGGCTAGCAGGCCGACAGAAAGAAAAAAGAATAAAGCCTCACCCACAAAAAAAAAAAAAAAACAATTCGTGTGAAATTTTGGAGGCCCAAATCGACATGTACACGATGCGACAAAGGCGTCGCCTCTGCCCCTCTGTTATTACCACTGTGATGCGCGCGCCTCTGACCGCTACTCGCATCGGACCAAGAGGATGCCACTGGACCCTTGCCTTGCCTCTCCTTCTATAATATTTGCACTCTAATCCCTCTAATATCAGTATATACATAAGTGTCTAATATTCCCCCGCAAGCCAAGGCCAGGGAACGACCTGTAACTTGTTGGATCATAAGAACATAAAACATTGTGAAAAAAGCGGCTTGGTGAAGATATCTGCAATATGATACGGTGGATATAAACAGCAACCTTTTCTCAAACAAAATGAAAATCAACCTCCACGTGCTTTGTTCGGGCATGGAACACAGAGAGATAGGTAGCGTCAAGATTATCACACCATAGCGTATGGGTCTTCGTAAGAGGGACTCGAAGTTCACACAACAATGTTCGAAGCCAAGGTCAAGTCAGCTCAGCAACTGTATTAGCTAGAGCCTTGTATTCTAATTCCGTTGACGACTGAGAGACAGACTTCTATTTTGTGCAGACCAGGGTACTAGGTTTAGACCTAGATAGATAGCATACCCCTGGTCGTTCAACGATCTAGGCAACCAGCCCAGTGATAGAATTTGGATGCACAATCAGAGTAGGCGTGAAGAAGAGTGCTTGAATCATGACGCAGTCGTAAGCCAAAGGTAGAAGTGCCTTGCATATAGCGAAGAATCCGTTTGATTGTTGACCAGTGATTTCCTGTGGGGCAGTGTATAAATTGACAGACTTTATTAACAGCAAAAGTAATGTATGGACGAGTTAACGTGACATATAGGAGGGCACCGGATTGGAGAATGTAGCACTGTCACCTACTCAGAAATGTCTGTGTGTTGGAGAAGCTCAAGGATATACTTCTGCTAGAGAGGAGCATGCCAGGGGCCCATGCTTGTGGCCTCAATACCAAGAAAGTATGAAAGGGATCTAAGAAATTCAAGATTTTGCTAAGACCGTGTACCACTTTATCGATGGCCTGAGGTTGTTACCAAGACAATGTCATCAACCCCTATGTATATTGTATATTGTCAATAGAAGAAAAAACTTTTTTGCCTTTATTGTTCATATGAACCATAATTCCCCTAAACAAGATCAGTCATCAGTGATCATTTTATTTACTTTATTTCATTATTTCCTCTTTTCAAAATAAATTAGAATAGATCACTATCATCCCTATTCTTTTCTAGGTATTCTGGTCTTCCTTAGGTTTCAACCAATCATATAAAAGGGAGGACATATGTGCAAGCATATATGTCAAGCATACATACAGGTTCTCATATTCAACAAAGGTGTTGTGAGAAAAACCTTATGCATTGCAGTTGTCATTGGAAAATTTTTTACATGATTAGGTCCCTCAACTTGTTTTTTTTATTTTTGAAGCGAAAGGGTCCATATATTTTTTTAAAGTGAACCAAGTCCCCCCAAAATAATATTTCATGAATTAGATAAGTCATCACACTTTCCAATAAGACAAGCATGTGTATGGACTTGATCGATGTTTCCGTGACTTTTTTACTTCAAATAGTTTAGGGACTATTTAATATCAGAATTTTGAGGGACCTAATCATGCCCAATAACAAGGTTACAGGACTAAACTGCAAAAAGTGAGATCTTACATAAGCTTTCTCTAACAAAGACATTTAACAAAATAGATAAGCAGAAAAAGCATCAACCAGATGAAATTCCAGCAGCTGACCCTGCAGCTCTAAGAGACAATTTTCTATGAGCATCTCTGTCAAATAATGAACCAACTCCCTTGGCTACTGATTCACCAATCTCAACACTTGGACCTTCAGGACCAAGAGAATTCCCAGTTCCAAGTGTCACAGCAGCAGCTACTGCCTTCAATACTGGTTTCAGAACAGCTTTTAGGCTATCTGCTGAGTTTCCTTCTTTGGCAACATCCAAACCACTTTGGAGAACATTCAACAAGCTAACAACCAATCCTCCACAAGTGGGTATCAAGATTATACGCTGCCACATTTTCTCATTTGGCAATTCTCTCAACCATGAGGCACCTCGAGATGGAATTCTATCCCAGCAAAGATCACGAATTTCATGCACCTAATCAGAAAAAGGTTTTACTCATTATCACCTTCTTACATAAAGTTAAATTGGAAATACAACGAATGCAAAGATAAATAGAGAAGCCTTCAGATAATTCAAACACAAGATACCTACAAAATATGATAATGTTTATGAAGAATCAGTGGGTAATCTCAACACCATTTTCACGCCACAGTCCATATCCTCTCCAGAAAGTTCATTTACATGCACAAGACCACCTTTAGGGGACCCACGTGTAAAACTATAACGAGGGTAATCAACACAAGCATATGTACGTACATAAAGGGTTACCTCCATTGGTCATGAAGTACATCCTAATATCCTATAACCAGCATTATACTTCAAAGTCATTAAATAGGATAATATGTACAAAGAAAACAGATTATGGGCATAGAGTCTATGACAAAGGAAGCACTACTTCTGTCCCAAGCTCATATATTTTCCCCTTGATTTAGACCATAGATGTAAAGCACATTAAGGATGACTTGAGTCAGGATTTTCCCCTCAAAATGAGAAGCAAGATAAAAGATAAGATTTCCATCGTACCAGAGCCTGGCTTTCAATTACAGAGCTCTTGCCCCTCCACATTTCCCTTTGGCAGTAGGAATCTCCTACTCGCTTCCGTCTTCTTTGCCCACCAGTAGGCTAGAACTGTCAAATCTGCTTTTTTGTGCTCACTGCCTCTTATTGCTGTTGACAGGCCAAAACTACACCCACACAACCGTCACACAGATCTGCTGTACATCACCTGTTTTCTGCCTACTAAGATTGGATCCATAAAGAATACTTCCCAACTCAATATTTGATGCCCCCGCCACCCACTTCTTGATGACATCAATGCATTTCTGATCAAATTTCAATTTTCAAGTTTCCCAGGTGTTGTTTGATGTAGTCGATTTATACATATTTTACTGGGCATGTTTAACTCGTTTAAGCTTGTTTTGATAGCTAAACTTTCAAACTTGATACTAAAATGTATTAATTTCGTTGAAGGTTTGTAGCGGACACTTATGAATTAAAGAAAGAAAGATGCAAAGCCAACGTCATATGTGAAAATCAGAGTTTGAGGAGGAACAAAAGAGTTTCTATGGCCTAAAAAAGTAAAAAGAATTCCATGACCATGTTTTATTTGGAGAGAATCACCTGATACATTTTTAACATTCCATGGCCATGTACTTAACCATAGAAGCGCCTGATGCTACAAAGTCAATCCACGGCCATGGATTTTGGATGATGGCTTGGACTTGAACCACGGCTAGAGAGCAACGCATAGAGAAGGATGTGATTCCAAGCATTGGGAGGACGATATTTTTGAAGAACATTTGAAGGATCTTGCGAATCCGACTTCTCCGTTCACCATTCTAACATTGGTTTGCTATTTTTCACATTATATGGATTCTTTTGTTAGTGTTTTGGTAGAGATGTTGTAACCCTAACCATGGGGTGATTTTCTTTCGCGTTTACTTAGATGATTGAACCCTAGTTTAGATGATAACGTTATTGGACTGAATGATTCTTTTGATTTCGTTGGTTTATTTGATTACATTTGTTTAATGAAGACTTGGCATTTCTTAGTACTTGATAAATAATCTGGTTCATTTTATAGCGAAAACTTTTTGTGTTGATTATTTATTTTGACTATTTATCAATTAATCGTTTCTTGGAACCGGAAACGATAAAAAGAAGTTATGGTTTTTATCAAGTTTACAACTTCACAAGTGAAGTTACATCGAGACAAACCATGCCATGTAACTTAGACTAGTCTTAATCATCAATCTTTCAATAATCAAGGTAATCGTGTTTCAATTGCATGTTTTTGAGGTGGATACAGTAAAGAACGTCACGTGTCCTTCCAATTTTCATAAAGTTAAATGACCTAACAAGGAAGGTTAACTGACTTTGAGAATCACGTGTATTCATTGTTCTTACAAACGTAAATTACACAGGTGGCCTGGACTCCATATATATGTGACCATAGTCACATAGTTCGCGGTACACTCTGTTGCGGGAACGAGGTATGGGTACACGGTTCGCTAATTTCTAAAATTCGGTACGCTGGGGGGAGGCTCATTCCAGTTTACTCTCGTACGATGTACCATATGATATGGTACGATGTACTCTTATACACACACACACACACACACACATGAACTGAAACAATAAGGACAAAATAAGGACTATTATTGATTATAGAAGAATAGATTGAAATTGATTACGATTGACAGATTGAGTATGCAACTATGCATATACGTTTGTATATATATACACATAATTCGTTTCCCTCCCAGCTTATTGTACAAGACCATTGATTGCAATCTTGATTCAATCGGAAACGAAGAGGCTAAGCATTCCCGCTCAATTTGATGTGATGTGTTGTTTCATGTTATCCAAACTAAGCGAGTACCAAGAAGCCCAAAATTGCGATTTTTTCCGATTGGGTTCGGCCCAATCGCGAATCAGCTGCATATTACAGCTGCAATTCTCCCACTTCTAAATTTTCTTCTATGAAATGTCAGTTTGTTGTCACTGTGTAAAATTGCGGGCTCCTCGTTTATTGTTTTCAGATTTGTTGGCATTCTCCCTAGCCACATCCCTTCACATATTCCATGGCACATAGCTGATAGTTCTAAATTTGGCCCTTGCACTACTCCGAGCAACAACTTTCTGTTTTTTCACTTCCCCAAGTTACTAGATTTTCCCAAATGATTGAGCAATAGCCGGTAGTGAATCTCCCATCCATTTGTGGTCCTCCCATATCAACATGTGTTCAAGATTTCTATATGCATTTCATTTGTTTTGCCAAAGAACAAACCCTTTTTCTGGTCTTCCTTTTATATATCAAAATATATGTAACACTGCATCTCCATGATTTTCTATAGGCTGATTTATGTATCTGCTGACCATGCCCACATCAAATCTTATATCAGCCCTTCACATTAACTTTCAGACCAATCTTTCATAACTTCTCTTGTCGATCAGTTTGCCACCTTCCATTTGTTGTTTTCCTTGCCAATCTAATGGGAGTTGAGGCTGGCTTGCTTCCCAATGTTCCTGTTCCTTTCAAAAGATCAATTGTATATAGCCTTTGTGACACAAAAATCCCTTTATGTGACAAGCTACTTCCATTCCTAGAAAGCATTTAAGCTTTCCTAGGTCTTTAACTTCTGATTCCTATGCAAGTATTAGACTAGATGTACTCAAATGTAATTAGCATATATAGAGGACTCTCATATGTATCTAACAAGATAAATAGAGGTGTGTAGAAGATCTTTGTCTTTGTGTGCATCTTTTTATTAAAGTTCTCTCCCACTCAGTATCTCTATGGTATCGTAGCATTGGTCCATTCCCTTTTTTCAAAAAAATCGACTTATTCACAAAAAAAATATTTGCACCGTTATAGTTTCCACAATATGCTCTAGCCAGCAATACCAACAACGGTTCAACTACACCACCCATATCCTTCGAACCATTCAATGCCAATACATTTGAGACAATTTAGATCACTAGCCATAAACTCAAAAGCGAGAACTTTCATCAATGATCACACTCCATGATTTATATCAAGTTATCAACAGAAAGAGGAGGAAGAATCTCTCATGGGAGATTATGCTTAACCCACTGAAGATGGACCTACTTTCACATCTTGGAAGTCAAAATCAACATGGTGATGACAAGGCTTCTAAACTCAATGACTTTGAAACTAGGAACAATTCCATGTATTTCAGGATGACAAAAGCAATCTGTGATGAGTTGAAGAAACCTACTCAAACTAAAAAGTACGGCAATTGTCATTGAAAATTTGAAATCAAGGAAAATTATCATAACCTCAGGCAGGGATCTCTTAGTGACAGTGTATCTCACCATACTCACTCAGTAAAGAGAAGACAAAGCTAATGAAGAAAAGGAGATTACAATGTTAAATCTTCCTTCCTACACCTACTTGGTTATCCAAGGCTAGAAGTTGCGAGGGGTTTCCAGATGGGATTCTATGGTGATACCTCTAAGAGATGGTAAACAGTTTTATTAACCTCAATGAGTTCTATTGAGTAACTAAATGTACAAGTAACAAAAAGCTTAAAGTGAATTCTGAATGGTTCAATTCTCTTCAAATACTTTATGGTAAACAATTGTCCTTTACGTATATGCCTTGCGCCAAATTCTTCAATCATTTCATAAATTATCTCTGCATTATAGTGACATATTTATAAAATTTGTTGTTGAATGCCATCTATGTCATGCTAAGATTACAAAAAACAGCCACCAATAGCTACAGTCAGTCCAGTCCTGGGCGGATACAGTTGACTTTATAATGTTATTAATGGCTATAATTACCCAAAGGACATTCACAATGTCGCCGTCCCAGGGATTTTTCTTTTTGTAACATAAGAGCATACTTTTTCACATAAACTGATAAATTCATTCCTCACCTACATTCATAAACAAAAAGTATATCATCATCAACTCACACGCATAACGAAATAATAGTAAACATAACAATCTTCAAAATTAATGACAAATAACTATTGTTAGGGCTGAGGTGGCTAATGATATCGTCTCAAATGATGATGTCATTTTTGCCAAAGTGAATTCTAGTGTCGGAATTTAAACCAAATTCTAACACCTCTGCCCTCGGCGGGTGTTAGAATCGGCATAAGCATTATTATATCTTCTTACTTTGGCTATAATTATATATGTGATTAATATTTAGCTTCCTAATTAATTCATTCCTTTCTAGTGCAAATGAAATATGATTTGTAAAGCCAAATACCATAAATGAATATTGGAAACACAATATGAAGATATCATAGCAATTTCGTAAATCATTGTTGGTGAGAATAGTTAGCAACTACATACGAGACATGGTGAGATCAGGAATTGAATTTACTACTTGCCAAAATCCATTTGAAAGGATGGAGTTTTAGTCTCGTTTCGGGGCAATCCACTTGACGTTCTATGGAAGAGCTAAGGCATGTTCACTTCAAAATTCAAAGTGAATTTTGCAAGGATTAAAACTATGTAGAATATATATACACATACATACATACATACATACATACATATATAAGGGAAATGTTGTACAAGTTTCATGCAAAATCAAAATAAATACAGGGGCACACCGTGTTGTTGAAGAGCACGACACAAAGGCCAGTGAGGAAACCAACAAAACAAGCGGAGATTATGTAACTGTTTCCCCCCAAAAAGGCTCTTTCCATAACAACCTCCTCCCCTTCCTGTGGTCTTTGTACCTGTTGAGAGTCTCTCTTTTCCTGTTGCCATTGATCATCCTTAATAACGCGAGCCAATTGTTTGTTTCCAGGTTTACAAGCTCTAAAGATCCAAGAAATAGATAGAGGACGAGGGTGGAAACATAAACCATTATGCTCGATGTTACCGGGGAGGCGAAAGAGTGGGGTTGACAGTGGCCCTAAACCCTGATGGTTATACGACGATTGAAGAACAAGATAGCGAGCAACTGGAATATATGAGGAGACCGGAGAGCCAAGGACACAAGCACAGCTGCACACCCTTATGGTCCCCATAATCCAACAGGAGCTACCAAAGAGGCCTTTCCCAGGATCAAGAAATATTGGGTGTGAAATTCTGCAAATCAATTACAAAACAAAGAATTTTGCATCAAAAAGACATACTTGTCAATCACACAGTGGTCTAAGGACAGCCTCGTCGGCAGTGCAAAGGAGAGATGCGACGGTGGTGGGGCGATGGAATGAAAGTACGAAGGTGAGCTGAGAAAGATGAGGTGAGCGGATAGGTTTGATGTGAGCGGCTGATTATGCTGCTAACGAGAGAAAAAAACACCCAGATTTTGGGGGAAAAAATCAAAAGGATGCTGCTAACGAGAGAAAAAAAACATCCAGATTTTGGGGGAAAAAAACAAAAGGGAGTTGCTAATTTTTTTTTCTTTTGAATTTATCATTTTCATTTATCAAGATTTTATTAAATAATCTGTATTATTTTTAAAACAAACTAATTTATTGACCCATATTATACATGGATATTGAAACACTCATTTCAACTTAATATAATAAAAATGGGGTTGCAGTAAATTAATTATAATTAACATAGTTTTTAAAGAAAATCAGGCATGACCCGTTCGCACGAGGTCAATATCCCTGTTTAGTTATAAACCATGATTTGGAATGTAAAGTAAATTTACAAGATAATTCTAAATAGTTACAACAACTATCATCCATCAAAGACATTAGGTGTCTATATGTACACATCTAAGTGTGTTGGTAGACAGACTACCCGAAAGTATCACAATATTAAATTAACTTTTACCGAATGTCAAGACTTCAATTGCGGTCCGTTTAAACTTTAGGATCAGGGACAACAATCACCTTGCCTTTACTAATCCACCTGAGGTATATAAAAGTGAGGGGTTAGCAAATAAAATTTGCTAAGTGAGTTACTAGATCGATATGGAGTGCAAAACATACAACATGTATAATTGATAAAATGATTATGAAATGACAAGTGCAATATCTTTTAATAAAAATGGTGTGGGCATAGCCCATTAATTTGCATAGGTTGCGGTACATGACCCGCACAAACACAAAGTAAGGTGTTTAATAATAATAATGATAATCTGGATATCCAGTGAGGCCAATGATAAATGAGCATAGCTCACAATGAGGTAATCAAGTGTAATCATGTGAAGCATGAAATGAACGATCTTCAAGCATAGCATGAAGGTTAATATATGTAATGAAAGGTATCAAATGAGGTATCAATTTTGAGGATGTTACAACTCCTCCCCCCTTGAAAAGGATTCCGCCCACGGAATAAATCCAGAATTTCCAACAGGCTTTTTAATAACTATTTAGTATGCACGCTATGTACAATTATAAGTATGCTATGCCCAACTAATACGTCGGATTACCCGACCCAGACATACAAATAGCAATATTGCTATATAAGTATGGGGTTTAATAACCCATTAATAGCATATAAATGACGTAGTCACCATCGCTATTTCGATAATAATCCGTTACATCAAATATGTTTGAAGGTTTCACATCTTACATACTTACTCATTAGTTCATTGTAGGGTTGTTAGTCCTATTAGATATATATATTTTCTCGCTGATTATAATATCCCTTCAGTTGGGAAGCAATTAGACGAGATACTCCTCTTCTGGAATTACCTTGTAGTGACCTTCATAATGAGTCACACTTTACATATTCCATTTTCATTGAAACTTTTATCATCATAGGTTCATTATATGGTCAGGTATATAGTACTTTTTAGTTCTAATATAATCAACTATTTGTTTAACTTATATAAATAGGTTCAACTTATTATTAACGATAATATTATAATTATCGTTATTTTGTTAGTATTTAATTATCTGATTCTGAGGCATCACGTTTCATTCCTAACCACCAATATGTGGCTTATTATCACGATACCTTTTAGTATTTTTCAGATGATAAGTATACTTGATATTACAAGTTTCTTTCAGTAGCATATTACGGAAACCGCCAGGCTTAAAGGCTATACACGATCCTTTAATGATTTCAGTTCTTGAGAATTTCCCAGAAGAAGATAAGTTCAACTAATGGGGCACTCAAGTTTAAGTGTAGATTAGATCTTTCGGCCAATCTCCGAAATTTATCTATTCAGTTGCATTGACAACAACTATCATAAACAAATAACCTTCATTTTTAAAGGGATATGAAAGTATTTCCTCTTCGGAGATGATATGACCAATAATTGGATCTATTTATATTTAAGTTCACTTTAAACAGATTGATTGTTCTGACATTAATTTTAGTAATTATGTCAGGTTATAAATAAGTATATATATGTGTGTGTGTTTGTCTTTAAGCTTATAAAGTTTAAGTTGAAATTTATATCTAGAAATCGCATCTAGAAAGTATTACATAAATTTCTGTTGTGACGTATTTTCAACATCACACAAGGATGCATATTATATTCAAATTCTACTTCTGAATAATTAGGATATTATCGATGAACGATAATTGATTTATCCAACATAAGTCGGCATATTAGGATTATTAGATCCATAGATGCAACTAGTGCACTCGTGAGTTCAAACGGCTTCACCAAAATTTATATTGACCACATCTAACATGAAATGAGGTCTTTGGTACACCTCCTCACGGATCTTTTAGTTGATAATATTCAATTCACAGATCAATGTCTGAGAGGTATGAAGCATCTTGCCATCGATCAACTGATCATCACTATCAGGCAAAGAATACTTATTTTGGACTATTATTCTATTACCCTTTTTAGTTTATGGTAACTTATGCACTTTTACAGATGACATCCTTTTCTTTTAACAATAAAAATCAGAGCATCCAAAACGGAGAACTCGGTATAATGAATCCCCTATGCTACAGTCTTTAGGCAACCGTACGATACATAACTTGGGACTCGTTGAATTATTACTAAGTCGCAGATCCTTATATAAGCTTTTGAATACTTCAATTATTAAAAAAAATGTTATCAAGATTAGTAGAACTCTACTTGAGTCCTCGCTGGGACTATTAATAGAGTCATTATAATTTGATTTGAGGGTGTAATACCTCCCATATTTCTCATATACATATGTAACTTCAGTCTCAATATACTTATCCTATTTATGGATCGTTTAGATCTTGGAATATTTCATTACTTGTATAATTAACATAAAAGAGTAATTTCATAACTTTTTCCCACAAGGGACTTCTCCTTTATTATCATAGTTATGGGTATGCATTCTACCCTTCTTTATAATTTCTTTTCTCAATTTCATTATACATTGACCTTTAGGTCTTACAACCTATTTTGGTCTTTATTAAAGAAGCATGTGTATGTATATAAATATTTTGGAATCCATCATTTACTTCAATATATTATCCTTCTAATTGTTAGGCACTTAGTGACATTTGATACAAGAAGGAATTACTTGTGTTTAATATTATTATTTCATTCATTGAATTCATCATAGTTGTAACATCCCAAATTTTAAGTACATGTAATTTGCAACATTTAAGGATTTAAATATTGTATTGGTGGATTTATTATGTCAATTTAAGTCACTTATAATCAAAATATCAGTTAAAATGAGAAAATACGAAGTTGAGGGGTATAATGTGCAAATAGAGCAAAATAGAGAATAAAAGAAAGGAAACCCTTTCATTTTCACCATCTCCTTCTCTCTCTAGCTCTCTCGATCTCTCACTCTCTCTCTCTAAGAAAAACCCATCAACTCATCATCAAATCCGAATTTGTTGGATTCAAGTGCTAAAAATCGGGATTCAAGTGATTTGGAAGGAACTATAACTACTACAAACTTCAAATCAAGGTAACAATCTCCCTATATTACGGATTTTGGAAGTTTTGGTTCGGTTTTTATAAGAACCGATTTCTAAGATTTAGGATGCAAATGTTTATGCATGTTGAATGTTACTATGGATTAGTTAAAATCGAGTGATGATAATGTAATATATCAATTTTCAGAATCAGATTCGAACTCTACGTATGATTTCAAGTTAAGTGTGTGTTTTAGTGTGTGTGTTCATCGTGACACATAGAAAAATGGACACAAATGGGTTGTTTTGGTATACAAATGTTATGTTATAAGTTGATATAGTACAGTTAAGTTCATAACTTCAATTTTTAGTTACTGAAACATGTAAAATGGTCAAAAATGCAAATCTGGAAAATTTATAAGTATGAACTCGGATCCCTATGGACCGAATTCGGACCATTCGAATTCGGGTCCTGTTCAACCAATTCGGACCTGCTCAATTCGGACCAAAGTTCCAAATTCGGACCAAGCCTAATTCGGACCATCACCTACTTCGGACCACCCCATTTCGGATCCACCAATTTCGGACCTTTACCCAAATTCGGACCACCTGCATTTCGGACCATCCGAATTCGGATGTGGTCCGAAATCAGACCCATTTTCACCTAATTTTCAGAATACAATTTTTTTTAAGCAATTACTGACATTACATCACTATTACACTTACATTACAGATCATTGTGGTGTTATCAAAACACACATTGATTCAGGATCAAGTCACAAAACCAATCACTGTGAGTTGCAGATTATCATTCGAACATTTATTGTTTTTACATTCATGTTTATACATTCAATGACATGTTCACGTTGTTCATATACTTCATTTGGCACTCATGAAATGATTTGTTGTTATGATGCACACTCGTACTTGACATGTAACACACATGTAGCCAGCGTTCATTTGAAAGTGCATCTATATACATCATGCTTGCACTGCATGATCATTACTTCATAATCTGATGCGACCTGGTCTGGGGCTGACAGCAGGCCACTGTCGGGGACTGATCATCCCACTCGTATCCCATCAGGTTCGGCACATCCCCGATCAGCATATTGAACTGCCAACCCATGCTTGCACTGCATGGTTTTCACACACATTTGAGGCTTACACTGCCTGTACACACATACATGGGGCTTACACTGCCCATGGTTAAGCATTGCTTGTAAAGAAATATTTGTTGTTTGCATAATCTGTTTTCTCACTAAGCATTTAGCTTACTGTTGACTCACATTGTTTTCAGGCAAAGGCAAGAGTGTTGTGGGACCTTCATCTTAAGCAATCAAATTCTTATCTCGGTGACCTTAGAAGCTAATTGGTACATGGACAATGTAGCTTTGGGGCTGGGATTACTTTACTGTTAAAACATTATTGATGATGTAATAGCTAGATTTAATCACTGTAGTCATGTACTTTACTTTGCTTTAGTGTGGATTTGCTTAACTCTAATTTAAGTATTCAATTTCAATTATCATGATTATTCATTGGGTTGTTTGTCGATCCTGGAGATTCCAATTATATCATTAATTAACAAGGACGTCACAGTTTGGTATCAGAGAATTAGTTTGAGGTTTCAAGTGTCCGCGAGGACTTGGACTCAAACTTAGGTTATGATTTTAGAATGAACTTCTAAGTAATGATCTGAACTAAGATAGGATTGACATACACACGGGGAAACACAAAGGGTAACTGTAAACACTTAGGACTTACAATCAAATGTTCTAAATATAAGTTGTTATATTTCAGAACATGTCAGGAGACGATATGACTCCTCAGCAAATGTTCCAGATGATGCAAGCTCTCATGGAACAAAACAATGAGCTACAATCCAAACGAATGGCTGAGCAGGCTCAGTCATTTGCTGATCAGTTAAGGGCCAGAGATGAGGCCGAGGCAAAACGAAAGGCCGATAAGCGAAAGAACAAGGGGCAACAACAGGACGACCAGGGAGAAAGGCAAGATGATACTGGGTCTTCCAACAGATCAAGGGGCTGTAGGTTTAAGGACTTCAAAAGTAACGGAGCGGTTACTTTTGATGGGTCTGGAGACGCCGTTACTGCATTGGAATGGATTACCACCACAGAGAGAACTTTCAGAATCAGCGACTGTGCTGATAAAGACATGGTCCGCTTTGCAACCGCTATGTTTGCAAGGGACGCTGTTATGTGGTGGGATGCAATGACACATGTGCTGACAATGGAGGTAGTGTCACACATGTCTTGGAACGAGTTCAAGGAAGTATTCTCCCAACAATACTGTCCTACTGATGAGAAGCGCCGTCTAGAGGCGAAGTTCCTGAATCTGACTCAAGGAACGAAAACGGTTACACAATATGCCGTTGAGTTCACTCGATTGAGTCTGTTCGCACCCCATCAAGTAGACACAGAAGAGAGGAAGATAGCCCGGTTTGAGGCCGGACTAGATTATGAGATTCGCCGAACAATGAGTGGGGTTCGGTATACAACTTTTGCTGGTTTATTGGAGGCTGCTCGGAATGTTGAGCAGATCGTCTTATTGTCTGGATACGTCATTGGGTCAGCCACCGCAGCACCAACTCAACCGTCGCCGCCAAAAAGGCAGCGGGAGTCTGGATCCTCCCGATTCTCTCCCCAATCTCATCAACAATCATCATCACCCAAGAAGGGAAGGGCCTTCTCGGCCAGTTCAGAAATGAGGGACTGCAGGAGGTGCAGGAAAGCGCACTCTGGGGAGTGCAAGACTCAGGATATGTATTGTTTTTGCTGTGGGCAGAAAGGCCATCACTGGGAACATTGTCCTCGAAAGGACGATGCGTGCTACAACTGCCACAGACTTGGCCATTTCTCAAGGGACTGCCCGAAACCCCCACGAGATCTGAATGCTCCACAATCAACAGCAAGATCTTCTGTAGCTTCCACAGCTCGCAGGGATCAATCTCAAAGGGCTCCAACAAGGGCATTTCAAATCACAGCTGAAGAAGCAAAGGATGACCCGGAGGTGGTCACTGGTACGTTCTATGTTAATTCCATTCCTGCACGTGTATTGTTTGACTCTGGAGCAAATCGTTCGTTTGTCTCCACTACATTTGCTCGTCAATTTAACATGCCTACTTCGAAACTGCAATTTGTACTTGACATAGAAACTGCTAGCAATATGTTAGTAAAAGCAGACAAAGTGTATAGGAATTGTACGTTATTGGTAGAAGACGTAGTATTCAATATAGATCTGATCCCTATGGAGTTCGGGGAGTTCGATATCATAGTAGGCATGGACTGGTTAGTTCACAATGAGGCCCAGATCGTATGTAAGAAAAGAATGATCAAGATTACCACTCCCGAGGGCCGAGATATTTGTATCTATGGTGACAAACACAAAGGCGACCTATGCCTCATTTCAATTGCAAAAGCCCGAAAGCACGTCGCCAAGGGTTGTTCTGCATACTTAGCCTACGCTGTTGATGCAAAGGCTGAAGTTCAATCTCCTTCCACCGTTCCCGTCGTTTCCGAATTTCCAGATGTCTTTCCAGAAGATATCTCGGGATTGCCACCTGACCGTCAAATGGAATTCCGTATCGATCTCGTTCCCGGAGCTGCTCCAATAGCAAAGGCTCCGTACCGATTAGCCCCTGCTGAAATGCAGGAAATGATGAAGCAATTACAGGAGCTGCTCGATAAGGGTTTCATACGCCCAAGTTCTTCTCCATGGGGCGCTCCTGTGTTGTTCGTTAAGAAGAAAGATAGCACATTGCGAATGTGCATCGACTATCGAGAACTCAATAAAGTCACAATCAAGAACAAATACCCGTTGCCCCGGATTGATGATCTCTTCGACCAGTTACAAGGCGCAAGTTACTTCTCGAAGATTGATCTTCGTTCGGGTTATCACCAACTCAAAGTACACCCAGATGACATTCCAAAGACGGCTTTCAGAACTCGTTACGGACACTACGAGTTTCTGGTAATGCCATTCGGTCTTACAAATGCGCCGGCTGCTTTCATGGATCTCATGAATCGAGTCTGCCGGCCAATGCTCGACAAATCGGTCATCGTGTTCATCGATGACATTCTCATTTATTCAAAAACCGAAGAGGATCATGCAGCACATCTGAGAGAATTACTAGAGTTGCTACGCAAAGAGCGACTTTACGCCAAATTCTCTAAATGTGAATTCTGGTTGAGGCAGGTACGTCTCAACATTCGAAACAATTTCATGATCCTTATACTCAATCATAAACCCTTTGTTGACTTGTACTTACTCAATATTCAATTCAGATCCAATTCTTGGGGCACGTGATATCTGGTGCTGGGATTGCTGTTGATCCTGCAAAGATCGAAGCTATCCAGAACTGGGAATCACCCCGCAACGCCTCAGAGATTCGGAGTTTTCTGGGATTGGCTGGTTACTACCGCCGATTCATCAAAGACTTCTCCAAAATCGCCGTTCCTCTCACTAAGCTTACTCGCAAGAACGCGACCTTCTTTTGGAAAGAAGAACAACAAACGGCCTTTGACAACTTGAAGAATCTGCTAAGTGAAGCACCTGTGTTAGCCCTGCCTGAAGGGAACGAAGACTTCGTAGTCTACACAGACGCATCAGGCATGGGTTTGGGTGCGGTACTAATGCAAAGAGGAAACGTCATAGCTTATGCTTCTAGACAACTCAAACCGCATGAGAAAGATTACTCTACTCATGATCTAGAGCTAACTGCTGTGACTTTCGCTCTCAAGTTATGGAGACACTATTTGTACGGAACCAAGTGTCAGCTCTACACTGATCACAAGAGTTTAAAGTACATATTCAGTCAGAAGGACTTGAATATGAGGCAAAGAAGGTCAATGGAGCTGATCAAAGACTATGACTGCGAGATCTTATACCATCCAGGGAAGGCCAACGTAGTGGCCGATGCCTTAAGCCGAAAAGCGTACTGCAAGGCATGTTGCTATGCCTTGACCTCCACGATACTGACTTCAACGATCATAGACGATGTAAGAGCTGCTCAGTTGCAGGCCTTAAAGGAGGAGAATGTAAAGGATGAAAATATCAGAATACAGTTGCCATTAATGCAAGATGATGGAACTGGATTAAAGGGTATTTATGGCAGAGTGTGGGTTCCTAAGTTCGGGAACATGCGAGAAGTGATACTTGAAGAAGCTCATCAATCTAAGTTCTCGATTCATCCTGGTAGCACGAAAATGTACAACGACCTGAAGGCCGACTTCTGGTGGCCAGGGTTGAAAAGGGACGTTGGTCAATATGTAGAGAAGTGCAGAACTTGTCGTTTAGTCAAAGCAGAACACCAACAACCCTATGGTAGTATGCAACCTCTTCCTATCCCAGAATGGAAGTGGGACCATATTACTATGGATTTCGTAACGAAGCTGCCCAAGACTCGTCGTCAACATGATGCCATTTGGGTCATTGTTGACCGATTGACAAAATCTGCTCACTTCATTCCAATCCGAGAAACTTATTCACTCGACCGTCTTGCCCAGATCTACGTAAACGAAATCATTATTAGGCATGGTGTGCCTAAGTCTATTGTCTCCGACCGAGATAGTAGATTCACTTCTAACTTCTGGGCTGCTTTACAACAGGGTCTTGGTACTCGTATCGCAATGAGTACTGCATATAGACCTCAATCAGACGGGCAAAGTGAGAGAACAATCCTAACTCTCGAAGACATGCTCAGAGTCTGTGTCATGGATTTGGGTGGTAACTGGGACGATCACCTTCCATTGGTTGAATTCTCCTACAACAACAGTTACCATTCCACTATCAAGATGGCACCGTTCGAGTTTCTATACGGAAGAAAATGTAGGACTCCAACCTGTTGGAGGGAAACAGGAGAAACTCCAATAGCCGGTCCTGCTTTGCTACAAGAGACCAATGAAAAGATCCAACTCATTCGACAGTACATGAAAACGGCACAAGATCGACAAAAGAACTACCACGATCGCCGACACAAAGCGATAGAATTTCAAAAAGATGATTGGGTCTACTTGAAGGTTTCTCCGATGAAGGGAGTTACAAGATTCGTAAAGCGAGGAAAGCTATCGCCTCGATTCATAGGACCCTTCAAGATACTAGAAAGAATTGGGAATCAGTCCTATCACTTGGACTTACCAGAAGAACTATCAGGAGTTCACCCGGTATTTCACGTTGGGTACTTAAGGAAGAGTCTGGTGCCCGAGAGGGAACCATGGACTAATCACTCGGACATTAAGATTGACGAACGGCTAAGGTTCGTTGATGAACCGGAATGCATTTTGGAGACAAAAGTCAAGAAACTACGTAACAAGGAAATCAGGATGGTGCTGGTCAAGTGGAAGCATCATCGGGGAGCTAATCATACTTGGGAATCGGAAGAAGATATGAGAACTAAGTACCCAAGTTTGTTTAGCGCAGCATGACTTCGCGGACGAAGTATAGGCGTGGTGGAGCCCATGCTGTAACATCCCAAATTTTAAGTACATGTAATTTGCAACATTTAAGGATTTAAATATTGTATTGGTGGATTTATTATGTCAATTTAAGTCACTTATAATCAAAATATCAGTTAAAATGAGAAAATACGAAGTTGAGGGGTATAATGTGCAAATAGAGCAAAATAGAGAATAAAAGAAAGGAAACCCTTTCATTTTCACCATCTCCTTCTCTCTCTAGCTCTCTCGATCTCTCACTCTCTCTCTCTAAGAAAAACCCATCAACTCATCATCAAATCCGAATTTGTTGGATTCAAGTGCTAAAAATCGGGATTCAAGTGATTTGGAAGGAACTATAACTACTACAAACTTCAAATCAAGGTAACAATCTCCCTATATTACGGATTTTGGAAGTTTTGGTTCGGTTTTTATAAGAACCGATTTCTAAGATTTAGGATGCAAATGTTTATGCATGTTGAATGTTACTATGGATTAGTTAAAATCGAGTGATGATAATGTAATATATCAATTTTCAGAATCAGATTCGAACTCTACGTATGATTTCAAGTTAAGTGTGTGTTTTAGTGTGTGTGTTCATCGTGACACATAGAAAAATGGACACAAATGGGTTGTTTTGGTATACAAATGTTATGTTATAAGTTGATATAGTACAGTTAAGTTCATAACTTCAATTTTTAGTTACTGAAACATGTAAAATGGTCAAAAATGCAAATCTGGAAAATTTATAAGTATGAACTCGGATCCCTATGGACCGAATTCGGACCATTCGAATTCGGGTCCTGTTCAACCAATTCGGACCTGCTCAATTCGGACCAAAGTTCCAAATTCGGACCAAGCCTAATTCGGACCATCACCTACTTCGGACCACCCCATTTCGGATCCACCAATTTCGGACCTTTACCCAAATTCGGACCACCTGCATTTCGGACCATCCGAATTCGGATGTGGTCCGAAATCAGACCCATTTTCACCTAATTTTCAGAATACAATTTTTTAAGCAATTACTGACATTACATCACTATTACACTTACATTACAGATCATTGTGGTGTTATCAAAACACACATTGATTCAGGATCAAGTCACAAAACCAATCACTGTGAGTTGCAGATTATCATTCGAACATTTATTGTTTTTACATTCATGTTTATACATTCAATGGCATGTTCACGTTGTTCATATACTTCATTTGGCACTCATGAAATGATTTGTTGTTATGATGCACACTCGTACTTGACATGTAACACACATGTAGCCAGCGTTCATTTGAAAGTGCATCTATATACATCATGCTTGCACTGCATGATCATTACTTCATAATCTGATGCGACCTGGTCTGGGGCTGACAGCAGGCCACTGTCGGGGACTGATCATCCCACTCGTATCCCATCAGGTTCGGCACATCCCCGATCAGCATATTGAACTGCCAACTCATGCTTGCACTGCATGGTTTTCACACACATTTGAGGCTTACACTGCCTGTACACACATACATGGGGCTTACACTGCCCATGGTTAAGCATTGCTTGTAAAGAAATATTTGTTGTTTGCATAATCTGTTTTCTCACTAAGCATTTAGCTTACTGTTGACTCACATTGTTTTCAGGCAAAGGCAAGAGTGTTGTGGGACCTTCATCTTAAGCAATCAAATTCTTATCTCGGTGACCTTAGAAGCTAATTGGTACATGGACAATGTAGCTTTGGGGCTGGGATTACTTTACTGTTAAAACATTATTGATGATGTAATAGCTAGATTTAATCACTGTAGTCATGTACTTTACTTTGCTTTAGTGTGGATTTGCTTAACTCTAATTTAAGTATTCAATTTCAATTATCATGATTATTCATTGGGTTGTTTGTCGATCCTGGAGATTCCAATTATATCATTAATTAACAAGGACGTCACAATAGTTATCAATAACCCTTTTCTTATAGATTTTAAGAGGAGCTACGGGAGAAAACAACTCACCCAACGCCTATTTCCCGAAGAGGGTCATAGTGGTCCATATTACAGTGACAATTGCTACATAGTAGCATTCATTATAATCACATCCCAAGTTATAAACTAAGATTATTATTATGGCTATAATGTGTTTGTGAAATAATTGCACTTTAGTTTGAGGTATATATCATAATTTATTCGTTTTCCCAATATTTATAGATGGATTCATTTACCATCATATAATTTCATCAAGGATTTCATAGAAAATTTATTGCTAATTAATAGCATCCATTATGGTTTCGAAACACATAATGGATCACGAGGCATTAGTAGAACCTTTATTAGGCATTTCTCACTATACACCTCTTTTCATAATTAAAATCAATCCCTATATTGGGAGTTAGTTCAGTGTGTCCAGTCATTAAGCTGTATGACATTAAGCGTATATGCACGCATTAAGTATACGGTTGATATTATTATCTAACTAAACTCGTACCCGTCCTAGGCCACATCAGAACTTAACTTATGTTATAATAGTGTTGCCTAGACGGCTAATACAAGCATCTGAAACCGAGCTCATAGTAGAGTATCGTCGACTATACTCATGCAATGAACATCGACTCTGATACCAGATTGAAACACCCATTTCAACTTAATATAATAAAAATGGGGTTGCAGTAAATTAATTATAATCAACATAGTTTTTAAAGAAAATCGGGCATGACTTGTTCGCACGAGGTCAATATCCCTGTTTAGTTATAAACCATGATTTGGAATGTAAAGTAAATTTACAAGATAATTCTAAATAGTTACAACAACTATCATCCATCAAAGACATTAGGTGTCTATATGTACACATCTAAGTGTGTTAGTAGACAGACTACCCGAAAGTATCACAATATTAAATTAACTTTTACCGAATGTCAAGACTTCAATTGCGGTCCGTTTAAACTCTAGGACCAGGGACAACAATCACCTTGCCTTTACTAATCCACCTGAGGTATATAAAAGTGAGGGGTTAGCAAATAAAATTTGCTAAGTGAGTTACTAGATCGATATGGAGTGCAAAACATACAACATGTATAATTGATAAAATGATTATGAAATGACAAGTGCAATATCTTTTAATAAAAATGGTGTGGGCATAGCCCATTAATTTGCATAGGTTGCGGTACATGACCCGCTACCCGCCGTTGCCCCAGCTGTGAATCCATGTCCAGCTGCGCAACTCCAACCGGCTTCCATGTCCGGCCACCTACCCGTGAGCTCATTGCGGTATAGGAATTTATACGCACAAACACAAAGTAAGGCGTTTAATAATAATAATGATAATCTGGATATCCATTGAGGCCAATGATAAATGAGCATAGCTCACAATGAGGTAATCAAGTGTAATCATGTGAAGCATGAAATGAACGATCTTCAAGCATAGCATGAAGGTTAATATATGTAATGAAAGGTATCAAATGAGGTATGTTGGCCATAGGCCATGATCAAGTAATAAGCTGCCAACTAGGGCAGTATAATAAAACCAGTGCAATGCATCATATAAGAGGATGATGCCAATTAGTTATGCACAATGTCATAAATAAAATAAACATGTAATTATGTATGCAACACACACATCAATGCTAAAACTCACAGTACAGTAGGCTATAATAGCCTTTAAGGGTCAAAACGGCCAATAAGCCGCTTAATGCTCCGAACCGACAACCGGCACCCCTTTCAGCTCCAAACCTTATCCTTCTTTAGAACTTGTAGCTCAATTTCTCTATCAACTTGCAGCAAAAGTTTGCTCCAACCCTAGCTTATTCTTGAAGAGAAAATACAGAGGAATCTTGAGAGTGAAGGCAAGAAAGAGGGTGATCACGATTTGAGGGTTATTTTAACCCCAAATGGTCAATTTTGCAATTAACCCCCTTTTGCATCTCATAATTCATTTGTTTAGCCACCCATTTTCTTCACTCTTCCCATTTTAACCATCATATATATATATATATATATATATATATATATATATATATATATATATATATATATATATATATATATATATATATATATAGACACACACACACACACACACATATGCTTAAAGTACTTATACTTTTAGCATTAGGAATTGTACATAAGTGTATGGATTATATTTTACAAGATTCAAAACATATGGTACAAGTGTAACACCCTCCCTGAACCCGGAAATGCCACGTCAATACAATACACGGGTGGCAATATCTCAATAACTCAATCATGCACATGTCACTGGGTAATCTGAGATCACTGGTAATTTAAAACTTTTACATAAACGCTAATAACATAAAATCCGCTAATTACATACGCCCAATAGGTGCTAACATAAGTAATACTGATCAGATCATTACACAAAACTAGCACAAAGCTTTCCCGATAACTCCCGATCCCGGATCAACAAGAACGGCTACTAATCCCGTCACTGATACCCTGAACATGGAAGACTCGAATACGTAAGCTCCGAAGCTCGTGAGTACGCGAGGGTTAGACTCTGCACAATAAACACATAACATGCAACCACATAGCACATACATACAACACAATTGTATCTCTGTCCCTGGCAATCAACATCATAACGTAGGTATGAACACACAGTATGAGATCCAAAGCCCTGCACACAGAATCACTGAAGGGGGACCCTTCCCCTGCTAACGACCGCGGCCGCGGTGGTTAGCCACAACCCTGTAGCACGGGCGCGAACCGGCTACAGACCCTGCCGTGTATACACGCCCCAAGGACTGTTAGGGACAGTCAACCCGCACGATCACTCATCGCGAATCACCGTTCGTATGGAACTCATCACGGACCCCCGGACTGGATCTCATTTCACGCACATATAACACATATATGAGAACAGAATCATACCTGAAACCCGCATCCCTGTCTCAAATACATTGCACAATATACACGTACAACAACAGCTACACAACTACGACTCGCAAAACGGTCCCGGGTTTGAAAAAGACTCGAGTACTCACTTGATCGGTTTGCTAATCCCGAAACCTCTGACTCGGCTCTGCTCGCTGACTCGTCCCTTTGAAACCTCAAATTCAAGGATGAAGATGGAGATTGAATTTCAGCATCCCAAACTCAAATTATGGAGCTGATCTTGCTGCTCTAGAAAAATCCACGCACACACACTATACACACACTGATATCACACACACTCTACACGCTTCTATTTGAGGAAAGGAAGAAAAAGGACGCACGTACATATATTTTCCACTTTTAGACGGGTTCCGACCTCATAACCCGGACCCGATACCCCATTTTCACAATTAAAATCCACTTAACCCATTTAATTTCACGAACTCAATTATATAATTAATCCACTAAATTAATTACCTGGCGCCACGTAACTCGCAAACCCGACACGTATAATCCACTAGTCGGGATCTCATTGGACCCACGCAATAATAATATATTAAACATCCACTAAAATAATTACACGCAATTATCTCGAAAATGGGATGTTACAACAAGTGAATGAAACTTGTTGCTAAAATTTTAAATTTTAATCATAATTAAACATAAGTTACACTTCATTTGGAAATTTAATTGTTCATAAGTAATATTATAAATTTGAAGATATTATCGCAAGATATGAGTTAACCGGACTCAAGTGTGTGTGTGTGTGTGTGTGTGTGTATGTGTGTGTATAACCTTAACGTATATTTTCTTAAATAATAAAAATTTCCATCTTTATATATTGATTAACATAATAAATCACTCAATTCATTAGTTGAGTGTATAATTAGTAGTGTAATTATTATATCAATTTTGAGGATGTTACAGATATGTTAAATAATAGATATAAAATTAACTTATTATCATAAATATAATAAAAAATAAAGTACTCATGTTAAAATCATATAAAATATGAATTAAAACTCATGATATGATGATATACATAATTAACCTTTAAAAAACTAATAAATTTATTCACTAATGTCTACAATTATATATAATATGTTGTTTTATTATAATCACTCATTTGAAACAATAGTGACATTATTTATTTATTATCATTATTAACATTTATATTTTTTTATCGTTTATGGTAACAACTTTTTATTAGTTTGTCAATAATAGTAATTGTAATTGGTGACCTGCAAACCTGTTTAGCAAGTCACCAAGAACTTTTCAGTTATCAAACATAATAACATTTTTACATATTTTTATCAATAACAGTAACATATCAAGTTAACTAAATACCAAAATAAACCCAATTTATGTTTCAAAATTTGTAGTGAAATTTTATAATAATATTTTAGTTTTTATTTTGACCATTATTATTTATTTATTTAAAGTTTATTTAACTATATTATTACAATTTTTTCATAACCTTATAAATTTTTTAATATATTCTGAATATTTACGGTTGGATAATATTCGATTATGTTGGTACACCCTGTGTGACGATAGCAGTCTAATCGATCTGCATTATGATTTAAGTAATATTCTGAATATTAACAAGTGTTTTGATATATATGTTTAATATGTGTTTGTCTGTTATTGATTGTGTGTTTGAACTTGATGTAACATATTACAAGAAGTTCAAACATAAAAGTCAAAGAGTATGTCAAGCATAAGTTAAAACATAAGTTTCATCACGTAAGTGTTTAAGTGTATTGTTTAGATTCGAATAGGTAAAGGAAGACATTCGAATCTGTGATAGATTCGAATGTATCCTTAGATTCGAATAGGTTAGATTCGAATCTGTCAGATGGACAGATTCGAATGAGGCCTTAGGCCAGATTCGAGGTTGGCCCACAACAGACTCGAATCAGGGCCTATAATTAGGGATAGACTCGAATCATTAGCGGACCTTTGGCAGAATTCGTGAGGAATTAAGCAATAGGCGATCTCGAGTTTATCAGCTAGGTGAGTCCCGTTTCGGAGAGAATTAGTACGTAGGATCGTTCGTGTGTCGTTCGTTCAGCGTCTAATAGTCTCCGTGTTTCCGTTGGTTGAGAGTTGTCCGTCTAACCGTCAACGAGGATTCCGCACTCGTTCACGGATCCGCGTCTAGATAGATCTTGCAGTGGTAGACCTTACAAGTGGTATCAGAGCCTACGGAGTGTTCGTGGTGTTCTTCGTGTTCATCAGAAACATTCTAGGTTTCTTGACGCTAGTTGGACGGTTTTTCTCTCAAAAACGTGTTTTTGAGCTTAGCAAATTCATATTCGGGAAACACTTTGTCGTTTTTCACGTTTTTGGTCGAAATCATTATTTTTCGTTTGAAAAATAGTGATTTAATCCGTAAAACGTCAAAAAATCAAAGTGTTAGCCGTTTTTCGAGTTTGCGGCGCTCGAATCTATAGGGGTAATTAGGGTTTTACTTTATTTTCGAGTCTAACCAAAATACGCTCCTTTCGAGTCAATTTCAGTCAGTTTCGAGTCTGTGGTGTTTCGAATCTGTTAATACATTCGAATTGGATCTCGAGTCTATATTCTTTCGAGTTTGTTTCGAGTTTGTTACTGTTTCGATTCTGTGCTTCGATTCTGCTGAATTTCGATTCTATTGTGCCTTCGATTCTAAGGGTCTTCGAATCTATAGAGTCCTTCGAATCTGTCAAAACTTCGAATCTAGGGAGTTCCTCGAATCTGACATTATTTCGAATCTACTTGACTTTTAAGACTTAATCGAATTTAATTTCAAACGATTAAATATTAATTAGTTTCGAATCTATCTAGATTCGAATAAGTTAATTTAAATCAGTTTCTAATTAAATTAATTAAGTACAAATTCAAATTCTTTCAGAAAAGATGTCAAACCTTCAGAAATTCCTTGAGATGGATCACGAAGTTGGGAAGGCCAATGCACCACCTAAGCTGATGAAAGTTGAGGATTACTACTGGTGGAAGGATAGATTCACGGATTTTGTACGATTCAACGACATGCGCATGTGGGTGTGCATTGATGAAGGGTACATTCCACCAGTATCTGAGGTAGAAGGCCGTCAAAAGGTTCTGTCATACCAATGATGAAAGAGGATGACAAGAAACTATTTGAAGCTGAAAACAAGGCTTTCTCTATTATCCGAATGGCGTTACCTCAAGATATCTTGCACACATTTCGGACTCAGAGGACGTCGAAAGAGCTTTGGGAGTCTCTTCAGAAACGGTGTGAGGGTAATCCACGGGTACGTAGAAAGCGTACAGAGCTGTTGACCCAACAGTTTGCAATTTTCAAGGCTCTTAAGGATGAACAGTTGGATGATATTATCACACGATTTTATCATCTGATAACAGAGCTTGAAAGTCATGGTATTGAGTATTCTGACACAGACAAGAACAATAAGCTTCTTGATGCCCTACCAGCCAAATGGGCTATGTACGTGGCTATGATTAAGCTGAATGAAGATAAATACTATGCTCAATCACTGGATGACATCGTGGGAACGTTGAGGGCATATCACTTCGAAATGATAAAGGCTGAGACTGATTACGAGCAAGTCCAAAATCCGGCTATGTATTTTGGAAAGACATCAAAATCATCAGTGACAGCTGATCAGAAGAGTGCTACAGCGTTTTTCACCGGAGAAACGTCATCGCCACCAGAGTCCGAAGACTCAATGAATCGCGCGTTCTTAGGGTTAGGAAGATCGGAAGAACCGCAACCTCAAGTCCAACAGGCATCGACCAGTCAGAACTATTCGAAGATGCCAATGAGCGCAAAGTCGGCGGAAGAACATCTGAATCTGCTTGCTTCGTTTGTGGCCGCATACGGAAATTGCGTTCAAGGGAAGATTAATGATCCGGCTCTTTGGGATGAAGATTACGATCAGGTCGACCCTGATGACTTAGAGGAGATGGATCTTAAATGGCAACTGGCCATGGTAACCCAGAGGGTTAAGAGATTCATAAAGAGAACTGGAAGGAATCTCCAGATGAATAACAAGGGGATAGGATTTGATAAGTCCAAGGTCAAATGCTACAACTGTCAGGGATTGGGACATTTCGCGAGGGAGTGTCAAAGACCGAAGGTAGAATCATACCAAGGACAGAGTCAGCACCAAGGACAGTACCAAAGTCAGTCCCAACAGAGATATCTTCCGAGTTCTTCATCTGGTCAAGCCAATCTAGCGGGTCTGATATCCAATGTCACTTCTGAAAGACAGCTAGATGGTTCTTATGACTGGAGTTCACATCCGGAGTCCAATGCTAGAGCTTTTATGGCTGAAGTTACGGAAAATGGTTGTGAAGAGGATGAGCAGACCACAAGGGACAGCAGTCCGATGTGGGTAGAGAAAGCGAATGATCAGACCGTGCTGGAGTTTGCTGCTCAGATGGCCAACGTGGAATCTGATAACTCTAAGGAGATAACTACCGGTCCAAACAACAAGTGGTTCGTCGACAGTGGTTGCTCCAGGCATATGACGGGGGAAAGAAGTCTTCTCACAGACTTCAAGGGGGGTAATAGGGGATTTGTATCATTCGCGGGCAACAAAGGAGGAAATATCACTGGAACTGGAGAAGTCACTAATGGGACGATTACATTGGATCAAGTTTATCACGTTGATAAACTGGTTCATAATCTCATTAGTGTATCTCAAATCTGTGATAAGAAGAACTCGGTGTTATTTACTGACACTGAGGCGTTAGTGCTCAAGCCGGGATTCAAGATACCTGAAGATTGGATATTGATGCGGGCTCCAAGGAAGAATGACTTGTACATGCTCGATATGAACAAGCCAGATAATTCGATGGGTCCGATCTGCTTACTATCAAAAGCTTCGGAGACGGAATCGGTTTTGTGGCACAGACGCATGGCTCACTTGCACCTAAGGAAAATGAACTACATAACGAAGAATGGTTTGGTGCAAGGTGTGCCTCTGAAGAGCTTTCAATTTGAAGACAAGTGTCTACCGTGCATGAAGGGCAAGCAACATAAAAAGACACACAAGTCCAAGAAGCTGAATTCCATAACCTCGACATTCGATTTGTTGCATATGGACCTTTTCGGCCCTATCAACAAAAGGAGTATAGGAGGTAGTTGGTTTTGCTTAGTTATCACTGACGATTACTCACGGTTTTCTTGGGTTTTCTTTTTAGGTACGAAGGACGAGACGGCTACAAAGCTCATCGGGTTCTTAGACCAAGTGGAGAATTCCTACGGAACAAGGGTTAAAAATATACGTAGTGATAATGGGACTGAATTTAAAAACTCTGTAATTGGTGTATATTGCCTATCAAAGGGCATCGTGCATCAATTCAGTGCACCATATGAACCTCAACAGAATGGGGTGGCCGAACGTAAAAACAGAACTTTGATTGAGGCTGCAAGGACCATGCTTTCGGATTCAAAGCTTCCTACCATGTTTTGGGGGGAGGCAGTGAATACCGCGTGCCACATTTTAAATAGAGTCCTTACAGTCAAATCATTGAACAAAACATGTTATGAAATTTTGAATAAACGGCCACCTAACTTAACTGGATTCGAACCGTTTGGAGTACCATGTACACTTTTAAGAACAAAACATCAACCGAAGTTTGGTGAAAAGGCTGACGAAGGATACTTCCTAGGTTATGTGCCAAACTCACCAAACAAACGGGTTTTTAACAAAAAGAGTGGTACTGTGGAGATTGTGTATAATATTGAAGTCACAAGTTATACACATGAACCCCAAACTGGTCCGGAATGGATATTTGACTATGATAAGTTATTTGAGTCATTTAACATTCCTTTGGATGATACTGCAGGTACAATCGAAAAGACATGGCGACGTTGCACCTAAATGACGATGGCCATATTTTTCCGAGGACCACGTTCGAATCTACGTCCGAGCCTACTGCGACTGTAGATGGGTCTCCAGAAGTTGCTAATCCAGAAGAACCTAACACTGAGAATCAGACTCAAGCATCAAGTTCTGCCTCTGAGGAAAACGTCCGTGAGGAAGAGAATGTGGAAGCTGAGCCTGTTCCCCCTTTAGGTGAAATAGGATCCAACTTAGGAGATAATCTAAGGGTAGACGAAATAGAGACCTCTAGGATTAACAAGAACCATCCTATAGATAGCATCATAGGAAATCCTAACGAGGGTGTGAGGACTCGGAGTAGTGTAAATAACAACACTGTGTTGTTGTCGATGATAAACGACTCCGAGGCATATCATACTTGTCTATATTCGTGTTTCATATCGCAAGTAGAGCCCAAAAATGTGCAAATGGCACTTAAGGACAACTCCTGGGTTGAAGCGATGCAGGAAGAACTTTCACAATTTAGGAAACTAGAAGTGTGGGAGTTAGTTCCGTTACCTCGAGGGGAGATTGCAATAGGAACCAAATGGGTTTTTAAGTGCAAGAGAGACGATCGGGGTATAGTCACGCGCAACAAGGCGAGATTAGTTGTAAAGGGTTTCAACCAAGAGGAGGGAATCGATTACAACGAAGTGTTTGCACCAGTAGCAAGGTTAGAAGCAATTAGGTTGTTTTTAGCTTTTGCCTCCTTCAAAGGATTTAAAGTATATCAACTGGACGTTAAGAGTGCTTTCCTGTATGGGAAAGTGAAGGAGTTAGTGTATGTAGAACAACCGCCCGGGTTTACAGATCCTAAATATCCTGATAGAGTATATCGATTAGATAAGGCTCTTTATGGATTACATCAGGCACCCAGGGCATGGTATGAGACTCTATCCAACCATCTTTTAGAAAATGGCTTTGAGAGGGGTAGGATAGATAGTACTCTTTTTGTGAAGAGAAAAGGAGATCATTTTATCTTGGTACAAGTGTACGTCGATGATATCATTTTTGGATCATCAGACGAACAGATGTGCAAAGATTTCGAGAAGGTGATGAAGTCGAAGTTCGAGATGAGTGCTATGGGGGAGTTGAATTTCTTTTTGGGGTTACAAGTTGACCAGAAGAAGGAAGGCATGTTTATCCATCAGACCAAGTATGTCTATGACATATTGGAACGGTTTGGGATGGAAGGAACAAAGTTGACTGCCCATTTCAGCACGCCGATTCCAGTGAATCACAATCTCGGGCCGGGTACTGAAAGTGATACCGATGTGGATCCGACTTATATCGGGCCATGATTGGATCGCTTATGTATTTAACTGCTTCAAGACCTGATATTATGTTTGCTGTGTGTATTTGTGCTAGGTTTCAAGCGAATCCGAAGGAGATGCATATGAAAGCTGTGAAGCGGATTCTACGTTACCTCAAGTCGAAACCGAAGCTGGGACTTTGGTATCACGCGGAGGGAGATCTAGAGTTGGAAGCGTTCACAGATTCTGACTACGGAGGATGCAGCTTGACGCGCAAATCAACGACTGGAGGTTGTCAGTTCCTCGGAGGGAGACTGGTATCCTGGCAATGCAAGAAACAAACATCGGTAGCCGTGTCAACGTGCGAGGCCGAGTATGTTGCTGCTGGTAGTTGCTGTTCACAGGTTTTGTGGATACAACAACAATTGCGGGATTACGGTTTGGCTTATACTCAAACTCCAATTAGGATAGACAATCAATCTACTATTGCGATAACAAATAATCCAGTTAAACACAGTAAAACAAAGCACATAGACATAAGGCATCATTTTATTCGTGATTGTGCTGAAAAGAATTTAATCAAACTGGTAAAGGTGGCGACTGAAGATAATAATGCTGATTTATTTACCAAAGCGTTCGATAAGTCACGATTTGAGTATTTAATTCAACTTAATGGAATGCGCAACCCAGAGTAAATTGACCTTAGTAGTATTTTATTTCCTTTTATAGTCGTTATATTTCTGTCTTTTTCAGTAGTCTGCTAATTTAGGAAAGTTTCTAATTTAGGAAAGTTTCTATTTTTAGTAAGTTTCTATTTTTAGTAAGTTAGTAGATTAGCTTAGTTTAATGCGTTTTGCTATGAAAAACAAAAGAAAAAAAAAAGAGAAAATTACAAAAATACAAAAAAAGAGAATATCAGAAAAGGAGTTAAGTCTTAGATACATAGGTTCAAAGTGACGAAAATTAGCACCGTCGTTACAGACTCTAAGTGTTTAGGCTTTCACACATAATGCAACTAAATCCTAAGTGTTATACTTTATTTAGTTTGATGTGTTGGTAGGCATAATACATATAGGGTATCTAAAGGCTAATAAAATATTCTAGAAAAAGTCAAACGTGTCAATAGCTTAGATGTATGACCAATCGGTCTTAATTTTTATGTACAAGACATACAAACATTGAGTCTAAATGAGGTATGCAAACTTTCTGGGGATGTATGGCAACATCAAATACATCTAAAATGGAAAGAATAGAAATATCATATGTAACTGAGAGTCGAAAACATGCAACTCTGTTGTACGTAAGTACAGACCTGTTGTCTCTGTTTAGATTCGGGTTAGCAGACATGTCGCTTTGTTGTACGTCAGTACAGACCTGTTACCGCTATCTGCTAACTTTAAAAATAAACCTTAAGTCGAACTAAGACACTTTGTTGTATGAGAATACAGACCTGTGTCCGATGTTTGTCTTTTAAAGAAAGTTTGCAAATACCAACAAGTTAGAATTTTGTCTGTGTGCCTCGATCATAAAAGTATGTCTAAGTCTGAGTCACGTAAGATAATTTCCTGATAAATAAAATGGCCAAGGGATATTCCGAAATGTAGAGTGTTTAACAGGGTAAAATACCAACAATCGGCTAAATGGGTATGTCACGACAAACAATCAAAGGAATCAAAAATTCCTAAGTGTGAAAGTTTAAGTACTGAAAGTTAGTATCGGACATCGCTATCTGATTGAACCTTTCCTAGACTATACTCATCAAAAATATATTGTTAAGTTTTTTTTAGCTTAGATTGTAAATTTTTTCTCAAGTTTAGATTAAATTTTTGGTCAAAATTTTATTTTACTTTATTTTTACCTTAGTTTATTTTATTTTATTTTAGTATAGTTTAGTTTTTACTTAGGTAAAAGGTCAAAAGTTACTGAGGTGCATTCAAAGTTGGATAAAATATACAATGCGTGAAATATCTGAGCTTAGGGTAAAAGATTTGGCATAGTTTATCTGGTTACACTACACAGTAGAAAATAGTTGGAAAAAGTTGAAATTATTTCAAAATTTCCGAAATTTTTCTAAGTGTTTGTAGCTTCGAATCTAAGACAGACTCGAATTTGAAGTTCTCGAATC
>JAANYP010001632.1:50814-82020 GCA_020465985.1 Centrapalus pauciflorus | reverse complement strand
TTACGGACCATCTTATGTTTCGCGCGACAAAAAAGCACGAACTGCCATATTGCACCATAAATCGAACTGTCAGACTTATTAAAATCAATAACCTTGTTTAAATTCAACATTTTGTTTTATTTTGTACTTGATAATACACAATCCAAAACACAATTAAATTTCCACAAGTTTACTACCGTTAAATTAAACAATAAATAAACGTACAGATCGAAGGAAACAGATTCGAAGTGTCCCTTTTCGAGTTAATGGACAGATTCGAATATCATGGTCATCTCGCATCTAATGATTCGATTCGAGAACCCATGAACAGATATTCGGAGTCCTATAGAACCGATTCGAAGCCCCGACGACTGAATTCAACAAAAACCCAAGATTTAACCATTTTGAACTTGGTCGGTAAATCACATACATTCGTTCAACTAGGTTCTAATCAGATTTATCGTCTATTAATTTGATCTTTTATAGGCCAAAACTTAGTTATTAGCAAAACACCCTATTTTGGACCATAAAACTTCAAAATTGATGTTTTAGCTTATAATTGTGTCTAAAACTACACAAATCTTGTACATTCGTTGATTATACCTAGAAGGTTTGTGACTCGAACACAACGGTCTCAAAGTCGACAAAATGTCGTTTATTAGGGAACCCGGTTAGGCCTCTAGGACAGATTCGAAACTCGCAAAATAGATTCGAGAGTATACGATTCGACAACAGTAGCGTATTAAATGACTCACTGTTGACCTATATATACTACCAACTTCGAGTCAAGAGTAGATTCGCATCTACTGACAGATTCGAATTACTCCTATTCGAGGTTGTTCTTAGATTCGAATCCTTCCAATACTTAGAAAATTTTCGAAAAATTTGAAATAAATTCAACATTTCCAACTTTTTCTACGGTATCGTGTAACCAGATAAACTATGCCAACTCTTTTACCCTAAGCTCAAGATAATTCACGCATTGTTTATTTTATCCAACTTTGAATGCACCCTCAGTAACTTTTGACCTTTTACCTAAACTAAAATGAAATAAAATAAACTAAGGTAAAAATAAAATAAAGTAAAATAAAATGTTGACCAAAAAAAATTTAATCTAGACTTAAGAAAAATTTGACAATCTAAGCTAAATACTTAACAACATTTTTGATGAGTATAGTCTAAGAAAGGTTCAATCAGATAGCGATGTCCGATACTAACTTTCAGTACTTAAACTTTCACACTTAGGAATTTTTGATTCCTTTGATTGTTCGTTGTGACATACCTATTTAGCCAATTGTTGGTATTTTACCCTGTTAAACATAAATACACTTCGGAATATCCCTTGGCCATTTTATTTATCAGGAAATTATCTTACGTGACTCAGACATAGACATACTTTTATGATCAAGGCACACAGACAAAAATTCTAACTTGTTGGTATTTGCAAACTTTCTTTAAAAGACAAACATCGGACACAGGTCTGTATTCTCATACAACAAAGTGTCTTAGTTCGACTTAAGGTTTATTTTTAAAGGTAGCAGACAGCGGTGACAGGTCTGTACTGACGTACAACAAAGCGACATGTCTGCTAACCCGAATCTAAACAGAGACAACAGGTCTGTACTTACGTACAACAGAGTTGCATGTTTTCGAATCTCAGTTTTACATGATATTTCTATTCTTTCCATTGTCAGATGTATTTGATGTTGCCATACATCCCCAGAAAGTTTGCATACCTCATTTAGACTCAATGTTTGTATGTCTTGTACATAAAAATTAAGACCGATTGGTCGTACATCTAAGTTAGTGACACGCTTGACTTTTTCAAGAATATTTTATTAGCCTTGAGATTCCCTTTATGTATTATGCCTACCAACACATCGAACTAAATAAAGTATAACACTTAGGATTTAGTTGCATTATGTGTGAAAGCCTAAATACTTAGAGTCTGTAACGACGGGGCTAATTTTCGTCACTTTGAACCTATGTATCTAAGACTTAGCTCCTTTTTCTGATATTCTCTTTTTTTGTATTTTTATGATTTTCTCTTTTTTTTTTCCTTTTGTTTTTCATAAGAAATAGCAATAAAATAAGATAACCTACTAACTTACTAAAAATAGACACTTACTAAAAATAGAAACTATCCTAAATTAGCAGACTTACTATAAAAAGGAAGAAATACTACAGCTATAAAAGGAAATAAACTACTACTAAGGCCAAATTACTCTGGGTTGCGCATTCCATTTAGTTGAATTAAATATTCAAACCGTGACTTATCAAATGCTTTGGTAAATAAATCAGCATTATTATCTTCTGTTGCCACTTTTACCAATTTGATTAAGTTCTTTTTAGCACAATCACGAATATTCAATTATTAAATGATGCCAATGTCTATGTGCTTTGTTTACTGTGTTTAACTGGATATTAGTCCCCCTTCTATAGCAATTGTCGATTGATTGTCTATCCTAAAGGAGTTTGAGTGTAAGCCAACCTTAATCCCGCCAATTGTTGTTGTATCCACAGAAACCTGTGAACAGCAACTACCATCAGCTTACATACTCGGCCTCGCACTTTTGACCCGGCTACCGATGTTTTTTTCTTGCCTTCCCGGACACCAATCTCCCTCCTTAGGAACTGACAACCTCCAGTCGTTGATTCGCGCGTCAGCTGCATCCTTCTAGTCCGAATCTCGTGAACGCTCTAACTTAGATCTCCCTCCGGTGGCTACCAAAGTCCCAGCTTCGGTTTCGACTTGGGTATCGTAGAATCGCTTCACAGCTTTCATCTGCCTCTCCTTCGGTTCGCTTGAAACTAGCACCAATACACACAGCAAACATTATGTCAGGTCTTTGAAGCGGTTGTTTTTTTAAATACCATAAGTGACCCAATCCTGGCCCGATCTAACGTCGGATCCACATCGGTATCACTTTCAGGTACCCGGCCCGAGATGTGATTTCACTTGAATCGTGCGTGCTGATGTGAAGTGGGCAGTCAACTTAGTTCCCTCCATCCCAAACCGTTCTAATATGTCATAGACATACTTAGTTTGATGGATAAACATCCCTTCCTTCTTTTGGTCAACTTGTAACCCTAAAAAGAAATTCAACTCTCCCATAGCACTCATCTCGAACTTAGACTTCATCACCTTTTCGAAATCTTTGCACATCTGTTCGTCTGATGATCCAAAAATGATATCATCGACGTACACTTGTACCAAGATAAAGTGATCTCCCTTTCTCTTCACAAATAGAGTACTATCTATCCTACCCCTCTCAAAGCCATTTTCTAACAGATGGTTGGATAGAGTCTCAACCATGCCCTAGGTGCCTGATGTAATCCGTAAAGAGCCTTATCTAAGCGATATACTCTCTCAGGATATTTTGGATCTGTAAATCCGGGCGGTTGTTCTACATACACTAACTCCTTCACTTTCCCGTACAGGAAAGCACTCTTAACATCCAGTTGATATACCTTAAAGCCTTTGAAGGAGGCAAACGCCAGAAACAACCTAATGGCTTCCAGCCTTGCTACAGGTGCAAAAACTTCGTTGTAATCGATTCCCTCCTCTTGGTTGAAACCCTTTACAACTAATCTCGCCTTGTTGCGCGTGACTATACCCCGATCGTCTCTTTTGCACTTAAAAACCCATTTGGTTCCTATAGCAATCTCCCCTCGAGGTAACGGAACTAACTCCCACACTTCTAGTTTCCTAAATTGTGAAAGTTCTTCCTGCATTGCTTCAACCCAGGAGTTGTCCTTAAGTGCCATTTGCACATTTTTGGGCTCTACTTGCGATATGAAACACGAATATAGACATGTGTGATATGCCTCGGAGTCGTTTATCATCGACAACAACACGGTGTTGTTATTTACACTATTCCGAGTCCTCACACCCTCGTTAGGATTTCCTATGATGCTTTCTATTGGATGGTTCTTGTTAATCCTAGAGGTCTCTATATCATCAACTCTTAGATTATCTCCTAAGTTGGATCCTATTTCACCTAATGGGGGAACAGGCTCAGCTTCTACATTTTCCTCCTCACGGACATTTTCCTCAGAGTTGGAACTCGATGCTTGAGTCTGATTCTCAGTGGTAGGTGCCTCTTGATCAGCAACTTCTGGAGACCCATCTATCGTCGCAGTAGGCTCGGAAGTAGATTCGAACGTGGTCCTTGGAAAGATTTGGCCATCGTCGTTCAGATGCAACGTCGCCAAGTCCTTCTCTATTGTACCTGCATTACAATCCAGAGGAATGTTAAATGACTCAAATAACTTATCATAGTCAAATATCCATTCCGGACCAGTTTGGGGTTCATGTGTATAACTCGTGACTTCAATGTTATACACAATCTCCATAGTACCAGTTGTTTTGTTGAACACCCGTTTGTTTGGTGAGTTTGGTACATAACCTAGGAAGTATCCTTCGTCAGCCTTTTCACCGAACTTCGGTTGATGTTTTGTACTTAAAAGTGTGCATGGTACTCCAAACGGTTCGAATCCAGTTAAGTTAGGTGGCCGTTTATTCAAAATTTCATAACATGTTTTGTTCAATGATTTGACTGTAAGGACTCGGTTTAAAATGTGGCACGCGGTATTCACTGCCTCCCTCCAAAACATGGTAGGAAGCTTTGAATCCGAAAGCATAGTCCTTGCAGCCTCAATCAAAGTTCTATTTTTACGTTCGGCCACCCCATTCTGTTGAGGTTCATATGGTGCATTGAATTGATGCACGATGCCCTTTGATAGGCAATATACACCAATTACAATGTTTTTGAATTCAGTTCCATTATCACTACGAATACATTTAACCCTAGTTCCATATGAGTTCTCCACTTGGTCCAAGAACCCGATGAGCCTCGCAGCCGTCTCGTCCTTCGTACCTAAAAAGAAAACCCAAGAAAAACGTGAGTAATCGTCGGTGATAACTAAGCAGTACCAACTACCTCCAATACTCCTTTTGTTGATTGGGCCGAAAAGGTCCATGTGCAACAGATCGAATGTTGAGGCTATGGAATTCTGCTTCTTGGACTTGTGTGTCTTCTTGTGTTGTTTGCCCTTCATGCAAGGTAGACACTTATCCTCGAACTGAAAACTTTTCATGGGCACACCTTGCACCAGTCCATGCTTCGTAATGTAATTCATCTTTCTCAGGTGCAGGTGAGCCATGCGTCTGTGCCACAGTACGGACTCCGTCTCTGAAGCTTTTGATAGTAAGCAGATCGGACCCATCGAAGTATCTGGCTTGTTCATATCGAGCATGTACAAGTCATTCTTCCTTGGCGCCCGCATTAATATCCAATCTTCAGGTATTTTGAATCCGGGCTTTAGCACTAACGCCTCAGTGTCAGTAAATAACACCGAGTTCTTCTTATCACAGATTTGAGAGACACTAATGAGATTATGAACCAGTTTATCAACGTGATAAACTTGATCCAAAGTAATCGTCCCATTAGTGACTTCTCCAGTTCCAGTGATATTTCAACCCTTGTTACCCGCGAATGATACGAATCCCCTATTACCCCCCTTGAAGTCTGTGAGAAGACTCCTTTCCCCCGTCATGTGCCTGGAGCAACCACTGTCGACGAACCACTTGTTGTTTGGACCGGTAGTTATCTCCTGCACATGAAAGAAAATAGGTTAGTTATCACGGGGAACCCAAGCCATGACTGACTTGGTAATACCATTCTCGTCCACATACGTGAACTCTTTCAAGTACCCATCTCGCCTTTCAGGTGACTTGGGCATTTGAACTGAATTCTGTTGTGGTGCCGAGTGATTTAGATTCACTCTTTGCCTTTGAGTATGCATTTGGTGTGGTGCTCTAGAATAACTCTTATTATACTGCATTTCAGACTGTGATCCCTGAGCTCTTACCGGAACATAATGTCTAACGGGAGTATGTGACCTAACTGGAGTGTGTGACCTGCTAGGTGTGGTGCTCCTATAGACTTGTTGAGGTGCTGACCTAGATTGATTAATGACATGATTCGGTGAATTTGTCCTAACCACTTCTTTTGGTCCAACCTTAACCGGTGTTTGTTTCCCAACAGGTTTTGGTGCGGCCTGCACAGTTTTCTCGGTACTCTGAGAACTACTCGTGCTCGCCACACTTGTTGAGGGCTTAACAGGTGTTGGGTTCACTGTCTTAGGGGTAACATCTGCTTTCCTATTTGGACAGTGAGAAGCAACATGCCCTTTCTCGTGACATCTAAAGCAAGACATCTTATCCATGGACTTTTTGGTTGGTCCCCTAGATCTAGGTGTCTCACTAGTGTCTACTACCTTTGGTACATCTACAGTGTCTGTCTCTTCGACCTGGTCAGCCCATGAACTTTTCTGTTTTTCTGCAGGTGTTTCACTGGAGGAAGACACAAATTTCACTTTCTTGACCTTGACAGTAGAGTCATCCACCTTAGGTGTATTTTCAACTGTAGGCTCAGGTGTCGGTTCAGGTAGGTCCTCTAAAACTACTGACTTGTCAGTTTTCTCCTGAGGCTGAGGCACATAGTTCGCATTGAATGGTGGAGGAATTTCGTGAAAACCTAGACCTACAGGCTTCTTAGACTGTCTTTGGGCATCTAAGACTTTTCCTAGGTTTAGGCTCGAATTCCTAAACTTTTCCAGCTTGCTATTTGCCTCTGCTACCTTAACTTTGGTCTCGGCTAGCTCTATGTCCTTCTCTTTCAGACTTTTGGTCAAGGCCTCTACGTTCTCATACATAAGCTCTATCCTAACACACTGCTCACTCAGTTTGTCTTTTAGAACGATTACGTCTTGAGCATCAGCCTTAAGCTTTTCTTTTAAATCTTGTTTTATATCATTTAGGCTAGCGTTTTCTATTTTTAAGTTATCATTTTGAGCAGATATGGTTTTATGTGATTCTAAGACTAGATTTAACCTATCATTAGAAGTAGCACACAAAGCACATAATTCTGAAAATAGAGAATAAGAAAGACTAACCTTAGAGTTATCAGATTCCACGTTGGCCATCTGAGCAGCAAACTCCAGCACGGTCTGATCATTCGCCTTCTCTACCCACATCGGACTGTTTTCCCTTGTGGTCTGCTCGTCTTCGTCACAACCATTCTCAGTAACTTCAGCCATGAAAGCTCTAGCATTGGACTCAGGATGTGAACTCCAGTCATAGGAACCATCTAGCTGTCTGTCAGACGTGACATTGGATATTAGACCCGCTAGATTGGCTTGACCAGATGAGGAACTCGGAAGGTATCTTTGTTGGGACTGATTTTGGTACTGTCCTTGATGCTGACTCTGTCCTTGGTATGATTCTACCTTCGGTCTTTGACACTCCCTGGCGAAGTGTCCCAATCCCTGACAGTTGTAGCATTTGACCTTAGACTTATCAAATCCTATCCCTTTGTTGTTCATTTGCAGATTCCTCCCAGTTCGCTTAATGAATCTTTTAACCCTCTGGGTCACCATGGCCAGTTGCCACTTAAGATCCATTTCCTCTAAGTCATCAGGGTGGACCTGATCATAATCTTCATCCCATAGAGCTGGGTCATTGATTTTCCCTTGAACACAATTTCCATAAGCTGCCACAAAGGAAGCAAGCAGATTCAAATGTTCTTCTGCGGACTTTGCGCTCATCGGCATCTTTGAATAGCTCTGACTTGTCGGTGCCTGATGGACTTGAGGTTGCGGTTCTTCCGATCTTCCTAACCCTAAGAACGCGCGATTCAGTGAGTCTTCGGACTCTGGTGGCGATGACGTTTCTCCGGTGAAAAACGCTGTAGCACTCTTTGGTTCAGCTGTCACTGATGATTTAGATGTCTTTCCAAAATACATAGCCGGATTCTGGACTTGCTCGTAATCAGTCTCAGCCTTAATCATCTCGAAGTGATATGCCCTCAACGTTCCCACAATATCATCAAGTGATTGAGCATAATACTTGTCCTCATTAAGCTTAATCATTGCCACGTACATAGCCCATTTGGCTGGTAGGGCATCAAGAAGCTTGTTGTTCTTGTCAGTGTCCGAATACTCAATTCCATGACTTTCAAGTTCAGTTATCAGATGATAGAACCTTGTGATAATATCATCCAACTGTTCATCCTTAATAGCCTTGAAAATTGCAAACTGTTGAGTCAACAGCTCTGTACGCTTTCTACGCACCCGAGGATTACCTTCACACCTTTTCTGGAGGGACTCCCAAAGTTCCTTCGACGTCCTCTGAGTCCGAAATGTGTGTAAAATATCTTGAGGTAAAGCCATACGGATAATGGAGAAAGCTTTGTTTTCAGCTTCAAATAGTTTCTTGTCATCTTCTTTCATCATCTGATATGACAAGACCTTTTGACGGCCTTCAACTTCAGATACTGGCGGAATGTACCCTTCATCTATGCACACCCACATGCGCATATCGTTGAATCGTACAAAATCCGTAAATCTGTCCTTCCACCAGTAATAATCCTCAACTTTCATCAGCTTTGGCGGTGCATTTGCCTTCCCAACTTCGTGATCCATCTCAAGGAATTTCTGAAGGTTTGACATCTTTTCTGAAAGAAATTGAATTTGAACTTAATTAATTTAATTCGAAACTGATTTAGACTAACTTATTCGAATCTAGATAGAGTCGAAACTAATTAATATTAAATCTTTTGAAATTAAATTCGATTAAGTCTTAAAAGTCAATTAGATTCGAAATAATGTCAGATTCGAACAACTCCTTAGATTCGATGGTCCTTAGATTCGAAGGCTTCAGTAGATTCGAATGTCTAGCAGATTCGAAGCACAGAATCGAAACAGTAACAAACTCGAAATAAACTCGAAACAACACAGACTCGAGATCCAATTCGAATGAAGTATCAGATTCGAAACAAAGTAGACTCGAAACACACTGAAATTGACTCGAAAGGAGCGTATTTAGGTTAGACTCGAGACTAAAGTAAAACCCTAATTACCCCTATAGAATCGAGCGCCGCAAACTCGAAAAACGGCTTACACGTTGAATTTTTGACGTTTTACAGACTAAACCACTATTTTTCAAACGAAAAATAATGATTTCGATCAAAAACGTGAAAAACAACAAAGTGTTTCCCGAATACGAATTTGCTAAGCTCAAAAACACGTTTTTGAGAGCAAAACCGTCCAACTAGCGTCAAGAAACCTAGAATGTATCTGATGAACACGAAGAACACCAAAAACACTCCGTTGTCTCTGATACCACTTGTAAGGTCTACCACTGCAAGATCTATCTAGACGCGGATCCGTGAACGAGTGCGGAATCCTCGTTGACGGTCAGACGGACAACTCTCAACCAACGGAACACGGAGACTATTAGACGCTGAACGAACGACACACGAACGATCCTACGTACTAATTCTCTCCGAAACGGCACTCACCTAGCTGATAAACTCGAGATCGCCTCTTGCTTAATTCCTCACGAATTCTGCAAAAAGTTTTCTAATCATTCGAGTCTATCCCTAATTATAGACCCTGATTCGAATCTGATGTGGGTCAGACTCGAATCTGGCCCAAGGCCCATTCGAGTCTGTTCAACATGACAGTCTCGAATCTATCCTATATTCGAATCTAAGGTCTCATTCGAATCTATCACAGATTCGAATGTATCCTCTTATGCAATTGGAATCTAGCCTTTGACATATACAACTAAGTGTTTGAAACTTATGATATTACCTTATGACTGATTTTATCTTTGAGCTTTATATTTGAACTTCTTGTAATACGTTACATCAGGTTCAAACATACAAACACTGATAATCATCAATCATACATAATATATATATACCAAACATATGCTAAATCACAATGTAAGACAACTTAGACTGCTATCGTCACACGGGATGTACCAACACACCAGAGGTGGCTATGAAGACATAGTTCAAAGGGATAGCCTTCAGGAAATCATCCATCTGTTCATAGCCTTTCCCGACATAGTTTTTGGGAATGGTTAGATTTGCCACATAGTTTGTGGGTTTGTCGGTTAGCATGGTGGCGACTAATGGATGCTTAACAACATCATCACCAAGGAATGCAGGTACAAGGGGGTGATGGATGCCATTTTTAAAGTAGGGGAGAATGCACAATTTTTAGACACTAGGTTTTTGAATGTATTTAGGGTTTTTCAGAGATTATGGATTTATAGGGTTGCAGTAGGGAAGAAGAAGACGATGAAACAGTGAAGTGGGTATTTATAGGATTTGAATGAGAGATAGTGGGAGAGAGAAATGGGCAGTTGATTTGAAATATGATGACTAAGGGAAACGAAATGGTTACCACGTCAGCACGTTTGTCAGACCAACTTGAAATTTTTCTACACTTAAGCATGTAACACACATTATCCGCAGGTAATTAAGATATATAAGTACATAATTTATGTAACTTAAATGTGAAGTAATGTTAATTAAAAGCTGATGTTCAATACTATTGTTCAAACTGATCATTCTGTAACCTGTCTATGAAACCTGTGCAGTTATATGAGAACACGTTTAGATGTGTAACCTGTCCAGTAACTGAACAGATTACAAGGCTTGCCTTGTATGACAGAATATAGAGTGAGCAGTTTTCAGGTTTAGACAACCATGAAGATTTGAGAGAAAAACTTGGTTTTGAAAAACTTGTTGTTTTGTTAAACATGTTACTTGTCAATCCTGTCCAAATCTTAACAAACTGGCTAGGTACAGAGTTGGTGGAACCTGCTCTGTCAAAGCTGTTTTGTAAGATTTTATCATATTTGATTAAGTAGCCTTAGAACATCAATGGCACTTAATGATCTTTATTTAACATTCCCAGCTTGCACACAAGGGAATTAAACATATTTTCATCAAGTGGTTTGGTGAAAATATCTGCAAGCTGTTCTTCTGTGGGAACAAAAGTTACCTCCCCATTACCTTTTTGGATGTGATCCCTTATAAAGTGATGTCTGACCTCTACATGCTTTGTTCTGGAGTAGAGGACACGGTTGTTGGAGATGCCTATGGCACTGGTATTATCACACACGATAGAAGTTTTCCTATATAACAGACCATAATCTTAAAGCTGATGCTGCATCCATAGGATCTGCCCACAGCAGCTTCCAGCAGCAATGTTTTCAGCTTCAACAGTAAAAGTAGAAGTAGAATTTTGTTTCTTGCTGCACTAGCTGATCAACTTTCCACCAAGGAGTTGACACCCACCTGTTGTGCTCTTTCGATCTAGCCTGTAACGCAAAATAAGAATCTGAATAGCTAATTAGTTCAAGGCTAGAGACTTTGGGATACCAAAGACCCAAACCTGGTGTACCCTTTAGGTATCTAAAGATTCTTTTTACAGCAGCTAGATTTAATTCATTTGGATCAGCTTGAAACCTAGCATACAAATAGGTAGAAAACATTATATCTGGTCTATTGGAAGTTAGATATAACAAGCTCCTAATCATACCTCCGTAAGCTGTTACAGAAACAGTTTTATCACAGGAATCAACATCCAATTTAACATTAGTTGCCATTGGGGTTTTAATGGGAGAATATTGATCAAATTTAAACTTTTTCAATATATCTAATGTGTACTTTCTTTGATTTATGAAAATTCCATTTGAGTTATGTTTAACCTGTAATCCTAGAAAGAAAGTTAGTTCACCCATCATGCTCATTTCATACATAGATTTCATGAGCAGTGAAAAATTCTTGCATAATTGTTCATAAGTAGATTCAAATATAATGTCATCCACATAAATTGAACAAGCATTATATCAGTTTTCACTTACTTTATGAACAATGTAATATCCAATTTACCTCTGGAATATCCATTGCTCATAAGAAAATCAGTAAGAGTGTCATACCAAGCTCTTCGGGGTTGTTTCAATCCATAGAGTGCTTTGTCCAACTTAAAGCCAAAACCTGGATGATGTTCATTTTTAAAATCTGGAGGCTGCTTAACATATACCTCTTCTTGCATCTTTCCATTGAAAAATGTACTCTTTACATCCATTTGAATTACCTTCATGCTCTTGTGAGCATCATAAGCTGAAACAAACAAATTGCTTCTAGCCTGGCCACTGGAGCAAATGTTTCATCATAGTCAATACGTTCTTCTTGTTTATACCCTTGAGCAACTAGTCTTACTTTATTTCTGATGCATGACCTTGCTCATCCATTTTATTTCTTAAAATCCATTTAGTATCAATTATTTCTTTACCTTTAGGTATAGGGACCAATTTACATACCTGTCCAAATCATAACAAACTGGCTAAGTACAGAGTCGGTGGAACCTGCTCTGTCAAAGCTGTTTTGTAAGATTTTATCATATTTGATTAAGTAGCCTTAGAACATCAATGACACTTAATGAACTTTATTTGACATTCAAAGCTTGCACACAAGGGAATTAAACGTATTTTCATCAAGAGGTTTGGTGAAAATATCTTCAAGTTGTTCTTCTGTAGGAACAAAAGTTACCTCAACATTACCTTTTTGGATGTGATCCCTTATGAAGTGATGTCTGACCTCTACATGCTTTTCTGAAGTAGAGGACACGGTTGTTGGAGATGGCTATGGCACTGGTATTATCACACATGATAGGAGTTTTCCACTATACCCGACCATAATCTTAAAGCTGATGTTGCATCCATAGGATCTGCACATAGCAGCTTCCAGCAACAATGTATTCAGCTTCAGCAGTAAAAGTAGAAGTATAATTTTGTTTCTTGCTGCACCAGCTGATCAAATTTCCACTAAGGAGTTGACACCGACCTGTTGTGCTCTTTCTATCTAGCCTGCAACGCAAAATCAGATTCTGAATAGCTAATTAGTTAAAGCCTAGAGTCTTTGGGTTACCAAAGATCCAAACCTGGTGTACCCTTTAGGTATCTGAAGATTCGTTTAACAGCAGCTAGATGTGATTCATTTGGATCAGCTTGAAACCTAGCACACAAATAAGTAGAAAACATTATATCTGGTCTATTGGCAGTTAGATATTGCAAGCTCCTTATCATACCTCTGTAAGCTGTTACAGAAATGGGTTTACCACAGGCATCAACATTCAATTTAACATTAGATGCCATTGGGGTTTTGATGGGAGAACATTGATCAAATTTAAACTTTTTCAATATATTAATGTGTACTTTCTTTCATTTATGGAAATTCCATTTGAGGTTTGTTTAACCTGTAGTCCTAGAAAGAAATATAGTTCACCCATCATGCTCTTTTCATACATAGATTTCATGAGCAGTGAAAAATTCTTGAATAAATGTTCATAACTAGAATAAAATATAATGTGATCCACATAAGTTTGAACAAGCATTAAAACCCATTTAGTACCAATTATTGCTTTACCTTTAGCTATAAGGACCAATTTCCATACTTTGTTTCTCTCAAATTGATTGAGTTCCTCTTGCATGGCAGTGATCCAATTGAAATCTTTCTATGCATCATCAACTTTCTTTGGCTCCATTAGGGACACAAAACTTGAAAACATACAAAAGATTCCAAGACTGTCCCATCTTGTCTGCACACCTTTACTGATGTCGCCAACAATTTGATCATTTGGATGGTATCTGATCCACTTAGGATAATGTTTTAATGAATATTCCTCTATATCAGTTTCATTCACAACAGGTCTTGTAAAGCAGCTCTCAAGATTTTCAGACACACTGACATTTTGAGCCTGTTCATTAGTTGAGAATGAACTATTGTTGTTAAACACATCAGCTGAGGATTTAGGGAAATCAACATTGATTGGTTTTGGACATGGTACATTAACTATATCAGTCTACTTATTCACACAGGGTAACAAAATCATGTCCATTGTGGTTAACTGGTTTCACTCTGGGTGATGTGGAATCTTTAGAGTCCTTTTCTTCAGCATTGGATTTCATATTATCATAAAACTGAAGTCTCCATAAATAAATTCACTATCAACTTTGAGTGAAGGATTTACAGACTCTTTAAAGGTGACATTGATGGATTCATCTACCATCTTTCTCCTGGGGTTGTATACTACGTAGGCTTTGGAAACTGCTAAGTATCTAACAAACACTCCTTCATTAGCTATGGCTCCAAATTTGGCCAGCTGATCCCTTTGGTTCAGAATGAAACAATGCATCCAAACACATGGAAATACCTTATATTTGGCTTTCTCCCTTTGAGTAATTCATAAGGAGTTTTATTGAAGCTTTTCACCACTAAGGATCTGTTTTGAGTGAAGCAAGTAGTGTTGACAGCTTCACCCAAAATGATGAAGGGAGACCTGATGCACGCAACATTGTTCTAGCAGCTTCTATAAGAGTTCTGTTTCTCCTTTTTACAACTTCATTTTATTGTGGAGTTCTTAAAGTTGAAAAGTTTTGAGAAATTCCTCTTTCTTCACAGAAATCCTCAAGTGTACTGTATTTGAATTCAGTACCATGATCAGTTCTAAGCTGCTTGACTTGGGTAGAGTTCAGAACTTCCATCTTTTTGATAAATCCAAAAATTTCTCTGGCAGCCTCTCCTTTGGTCTTTAGGAAGATTACCCATGTATACCTGGAGAACTCATCAACCATTACTAAGGTATGTCTTCTTCCTCCAAGACTCGAGACATTAACAGGTCCAAACAAGTCCATGTGGATTAAGAAGAGAGGTGTATCAATAGAGAAATTATGTTTAGACTTAAAAGATGTTTCTCTTTGCTTCTCCTTCTCACAAGCTGTGTAAAGTTTATCTTTAACAAAAGTTATAGAGGCAATCCGATGAACCAAACTCCTTCTTACAGAGTTGTTGGATATGCTTGAAGTTCAGGTTTGATAGCTTTTGTGCATATACCCGTTGGGTCTGCATTGCTACTTGAGACAAAAGGGTCTCACATTGACTGATACGTTCCTCAATGAAAGAAGGTTGCTTCCAACAACTGCTTGATTTTGCAATGTTGGACAACAGTGACATAGTCCTTAGGTCCCTCATTTCAGGACTGTCCCTTGCCCATATGAGTGTTCTTTTCCTGCCACATTTGTACATTTTCTCTTCTGTTTCCTCATTTTAGATTTCGTGAAAGAAGACTCTCATAAACATATTCTCTGCTTTATAATCTATGTTCGGCTTCCTCAACAGGTTTTTGCAAATGTTTCACTTGTTTTAAAGCAGAGCCAACTTTTTTGGGAGAATTCAACAACAACAACTTTGCCCTGTATCCTCTTTCCTTCCTCTTTTTTAGGATGAGTGATCAATCAGGAATTTAACTATTGTCTCGTTTTTCTCTTTTCTGAAAAACCTTCCTCATGGGATGGTAAACTTATTTGCAGTTTTTTTTCAGTTGAGCACTGGCTTTGCCATTTCCTTTACTGAGCTGTAATGACGTTTGCCATACTTGTGGTATGGTCATCATGCGGGTTTAAATCAAAATATTTGCTTCAATTTATAAAACCCAGCGTACCACATGAATTTAAAAGCCGTATTTGATTTCCATAAAAGAATTTATTCCAACATGAGACTTACATCTGTTGGATGTAAGGCTTCTTTTCCTTTGAGAATTTTCTTCTGAAAGAATTCAGCAGGGAATGGAGGAACAGGTTCTCTTACTATTTCTTTGGCCTCAGAAACCTGTCGTATTAACAAACAGGATTAGCAACCACTGCGATAGTTTTACTGGTTTCCAAATCTGTGTGTTTAGTGAGCTTGTTGACACTTGCAGTTTGGGTTTTAGAGAACACATTCCATCACTAATTTTACAACTTTTTCACATAAACTATCAGTGTTTTCAGGCCTGACCAACTGTTTTGTTTGAAATCAGCCTTTCCATTTACATTTTAAATAAAATGTATTTTGAAGCTCACCAAGAGTAGCAGATCTTTTTCTAGATTCTTGATTTCAATAATTGAAGCTGCTGTATCAAGATCCCCTCCAAGGTAGGCTTGGATTTGAGCAGGAATTTGCTCATTGATACATTGACTGACTCTTTTAGCTGAATTGCACCAGGAGACAACAATCTTTTGAAGCTTTGAATGCTTTAAGTCTGTTTCTCTCTTTTGCTCTAATAAAATTGTATATATGTGTTTTACCTCATCAAGTTCAGTTTCCAACTTATGAAAATTGTCAAGTTCATTAGTTTTCAAATCCACAAGGAAGTAATCATACATTTTATCTTTTTCTTCAGAACTGTAATCTTTAAAAATTTGAACCTTAGACATCATTGTAGGATTCCAAATGTCCAAGGAGCTAAGAGCTTTAGCTTCTGCCAGATCTTGTTTGAAGTTACTTGTAGAGGGAGCATCTTTATTGGTACCAGACAGTTCTTGTCCTCTTCATCAAATGATGAATCAGAATCTTCCCAATCGCAGGTTTCAGCCATCAGTCCCTTTTGTTTATTACAAGCCACTAAGTCTTCTAACTTTTTCAACTTGGCCATGGCCATAAGGTACTTAACCCTATAACCATCGTCCATGCTTGTCTTGTAAGGTTTGGAAGATGAGCCAACAACTTTAGACACACAGTCAACAACTGTATGACCAGTTTTTCCACATTTAAAGCACTCAGCGTTGGATTTATCAAATACTTTCTTTTTAATAGCACCTGATTTCCTCTGGGACAATTTATTTCCAAATCGTTTCTTGTTGAACTTTCTGACAAGCATGACACTCATTTGCTCATCATCAAGTTGAACAAGATCTTCACAACCATCTTCTTATTTTGAGATTACCTCCAAGTCATCATCAACTTGTTGATCACTTTGTGTGAACACATCACACACCTGATTAACTGGTTGCCTCACACTGGCCACTAAGGCTGTACCTCTCTTAGACATTTCAAAGGCATTTCTCTTTTGTTACCTTGATTGTGCATCATTCAGAAAGGATCCATAGAAGTTGACTAGATCCATGCTTCTAATAGTACCCGGGTTTCTAAGAATAGTTGAGAAGTAGTTTGTTAATTCGTCCCGAGTTGTAATATCAGCGCTCACAATAATAATCAAACTCAATAATCAAATAATAAGAATATAATACTAAATTGCTATTTAAGAATTCGAGAGAGAATGAAAAGAAAAGCCGTATTATTGATATCGCAAAATAAGAAAAAGTTATGGGAAACCGTAGAGGGTTTCCCTTAAATATTAATTCAAGTTTGAGGAGTTTACACTCTATACTCCTCAACTTCTAATTACAATAAATAAGTTACAACAGAATGAAACAATATTACACGGAAATAAATTAAAACTAACTATTACAAAATAAGATACCACATGATCGAAATTTATAATGTAACAATCTCCCCCTTTTCGATCATGGTCGAGGATGACAGGCATGCTCTGCAAAATCTCATAGGCCAATGATGACATCAAATATTTTAATCACTAACCGAGTGTGTAGCCTGTCATTGATACGTTCAACTACGCTGAGGAGCACCTGAATCTCTTTAGGTCTCCTTTTATGTTCTGAAATAGTCTTAGCATCATCTTCCTGGAGTCTTCTGTTAAGCTCTGCTCTTACTAGACGAAGTGTGACATCAGAGTAATAGGGTAGCTCCTCAAAGCGCATGAACCTTTTCTGACGCTTCTTATTCAAAAATATTATCCCTTGTAGACCTTTCATTAGTACTTTATACACAGGATGATGATCGAGGACAAAGAAATCTTGATCCGGAGCCTTGAGACCGACCTTAACCAGAAAGCTCTCGATGGCTATTTGGAAGTTTCTCAAGCACATGATGATTTATAGGCATCTCATGCTTCTGGTCAATGCTGCAAGAGCAGTGACATGACTTAGTCGCCTTTAATTTTGTTTTTCAACTTATTATGCATTGTCTCGATGTCAATGTGGTTCATGTAGTCCAGATTGTTCTCGTGGATCAGCTGAGATGTCCCGTCTTCTCTTAAGATATAAAGGAAGGAGTGAACAGACGGGCCCTCTTGTATAGGGGGATGGATGTAATCTATGTGATCTTTGACTTAGACTAATATTCCGATTTCGGTCTCTTTTCTCTCAGCATCATCTGATATGCATCACTGAGTTTCATTAATAGCCGTCTGCTGTACATGCATGGCTTCTTCCTGAAAACCATTTTAAATCTCTCTTCAACATAAGGTTGTTGGAATTCTTCAACAGATAAGTTCATCAGAAATTCTTTCAGACATTGTACGGGAGGCACCACAACCTCAGCAGGCAGAACCTCGAGATTTGAAAGACTCGACCCCGATAGTCGAGCCTCAAGGCATCTCGTTCTTCAACTGGAAAGGAATGTATTTTTCCCTTTGAGTACCAGTTTACCCATTCCAGGTCATTTCTATCATGTACAGGAGTTACATCAGGCGCCTCTTCAGATCAATCAACTGTTCTTGGGCCTGATGTCTCTCCTGGTTGGGTGGATGGACTTTAGACTGTGGGATGTTTTGGACTGGAGGGATGTGGGATGGTTCAGAAGTGTCTTGTTGGGTAGGAGGAAGGTTAGCTGCTTTCAAAGCTGACATGATTTCGTCTTGAGGTACATGAGTAGGGGAGTTCAAGAAATCAAATGATGATGATGACTTTTGCGGTGATTCTGGCTCAGGCTTGGGTGTTATCAGTGGTTCGTCTCGATCAATCTCAGAGTCTAAATCAGACAATAAGATGATTTCGACTTTTTCAGAAGGTGGTTCGAACACTATCATTGCCAATAAGTTTTCTTCGGTTTGTCCACCTGGAGCCCCTGAAGCTTCCTCCTCGCTCAGTTCAGCTTTCACTCCCCCTACACCTAGTAGTTCTCCCTCAAGTTGTATCCTAGGACGTTTCTCACCCTTAGGATGACCAGGGTCCTCCTGGTCATCATGCTTGCGTTTAGGGATTCAGCCTGACGTCCGCATGTTAATTGCAGATATATAATTACGGATTCAAGTCGGTCCATTTTGTTGTTCATCTGTTCCTCTACTCTTAAAACGAGCCTTTTGAGGCTTTCTATTTGATCAAAGAGAACTACAATCTGTGCTTGGACGGCTCTATTTGATTGGACTGAAGGGTTACCTTGTATCAATTCCTGAGTTGGAACACCCTTACCCTTCAAGAATGAGAGAAGGGCGGTATGTTGTTCCTCTGAAGCCGCCTTGAGGGCGTCCAGGTCAGCCCGGGAAACAAAACCGGCGTCACAAAGAGCGGCCGTTAGCATCTCGAGAGTAATCCCTTGATGTCCTGAAGCTGATGGCATTTGAGTGCAGCTTCAGGTCTTCCTTCTATCCTCTCTACCTCCCCACTTGGGAGTGTAGATCCGGAAGTTACTGAAGACTCCACGGAGGCGTCTCGGATTTGGGGGGACGCCACGGAGGTGTCGTGCGCTGTGATATGGGGTGGGGTGTCATCTGTGATCCAAGGAGATTCGGTCACTGGGGGCGGCATGTGACCTTTTTCAACATGACCTCTCTCCGAATGAGAGGGTGATGGCGTATGTGCTTGATCCTCGTGCAATGAAACAGGCTCCCTTTGAGGGGAATCTGAGTGAATGGTAGGGGTTTGTTCAACCACTGGAGTAGGGGTCAATTGCGGGCTTGTCCGGCTGATTGGGGTTTGGACTCCCTCAGTTATTATGCCCTCAGCCCTCAATGGGTCAGACGGTGCGTTCGGAATCACCGGTCTCTGCCTCTCTCCTTCATCTCCTTCTCTCACTATAGACATCTCCCACTTCCCTGTACCCATGATATTTTGAATAGCCGCCTCAACTCCCTCTGCCTCACTCATGCTTTCCTCACCTTCGGATTGGGTTAGCTTTGTCGGTTCTGACAGAGCCTCATCCGGGTATAGTCCCCGAAAGTAATCCCTTACCCTTTCTTCAGATTGATCGGCCAGGCGTAACATGGTAAGTGGGATATTCATTACCGGTACACGTGCAGTTTCCTTAGAGATTTTTACTCTTTGTAGGGCCAGAGTTTTATAAACATCCGCTTCTGGCCTCACATGGATTTCATCATCGTTGTCCATGGCGTATTAGATGAATATTTGTAGGAACCTTTAAAACGGGATAAATTTTCTCTCTTTTCGTCCCTCTATCTTGGACTGCTCTTTTAAGCTCCTCAAAAATGAATGTCGCATAATCGAAGTGTCTATCATATGCGAAGGCGTAAACATTGCGAGCACGTGAATTGAAGCCGAATCGTGACTTGAGTGCTTTCCCGTGAAGCACTTGTTGATCACGTCAAAGAAGAACCTCCAGTGAGACTGGAGTTGTTTCGTCTTGAACTCAGATGGTTTTGAAAGATTACCATTATAGCCGATGGAGAGCATTTCTTGTAGGGTTTGGGCTAGGGTGGGTATGGCGACAAAGGCATATTTGCTGACGGAGAACTTTTCGGTGGGTAGACGAAGAATATGGTGGATGCCTGGAAGGGACAGTCTGATGGGTACTGGGTCTATCTTGGCGGTGAAATGAGGTACTGCCTCATTGACAAAGGTGAGATGGTGACAGAACTGTTGTAGGTAGATTATTGGAACAGAGATAGCTAAGGTTAAGGAGTAGAAATTGGGATGGACTTTGAGGATATCAAAGGTAATATCCTCGGCTTCAGAACGGATGATAGAAAGGTCTAGTTGTAAAATCTAGGCGGCAAACTCAGTGAATTGATCAGATGATAGCAGAGTTTCCTCCAGTAATTGTTCATTGTTATTCGGAATGGGTGGATGGGGAATGGTGAGGGTGATTTGAGAATCCATAAGTCCTGTAAAAAATGCAACACATTTAGTTTAACAGACTTGTGTATGAATAATACGTTGATATTAAGTCTGAAATAAGTGTGAAATTGAACCTATCTATTCAGTTTACAGCATCAAGATTTTTATAAATAGAATGTAACTTCTATTGAATAAAATCCAAAGTCGATCGTTGAGAGACCAATGATAGAATAGATGTGTTCACCCAAACACTAATTTTGAACTAGAACCAATGGTGCAAAGGACATGGAAAAATATTTTTTTAATTTACTAATCATTTGATATCTCTGGGTATCACCGCAAATTTTTTCCAGAACACAATACCCAAAGCAAATCAAATAGTTCTTTCCGTTTCTCTCTAAAAACTCATTCAATTCTCTTTCTCAACTTGTCTTTGGCTCTCTCATTTAGTCTAGTTTCTTCTTCCGGGATTTTTTTTCCATAAAATGTAACTTCTATTGAATAAAATCCAATGTTGATCGTTGAGAGGAAAATGTTAGACTAGAGGTTTTTTTTTTCAAGTGATATTTAAGGAAGAAAAAAAAATGAAATGCAAGTGTGGAAAATAAAAAAATTCTAAGTGTTGAAATTCAGATTAACCGAATTTCAGATTGTCAGTGACCGAATTTCGGGTTGGGTGGAAATTCGGGTGAGATGATCCGAGTTTCTGGTGGGATAGTGATAATTCAATATTCAACATTAAACAATTAAGAACAACAATCATGAACACAAAATGTCGAATGCTTATAGAGAGATAGAAATATTACAATGAGTTTCTTGCTTGATGTTCACGACAAACTTCTAAACCATGCAAGTCTCTCTCAACTGTGCTAGTATTCTTTTCTATCTCAGATTCATATATTCCTCTGTACACTGTTCCCTTCTGTGTATACTATAAAAACATGCATTGAATATTTACAAAAATCCCCCTGAACTATTACAATTTAATTGTTTTCATCTCTATATATATTTGTACCCAACAATCTCTCTCTTAAAGATGAAAGCAATTTTTCATTTAATGACAATGTCAGAAACTTCAACCCTTTTCTCTTTTCATCTCTTTGATCTCTGAACTTATTTGTCTCTCTCTGATCTTCAAATCTCTTCTTCTCTGATCTTCTATTTCCTTACAAGCAAACTCTCCCCCTTGAATCATGAATAGCTTTTGATTCTCTCCCTTGATCAATCATAGACAGCTTATCGTTCTTCATCTTTAAATCTTCTGCAGTTGTCACAATTTTCTTGAGTTGTTGGTGCAATTGTCTTCAAACTACTTCAGCAGATGTATCTGAAATATAGCTTTTTCTCCCCCTCATGATGATGATAAGACATGTGAACATCGTGCAAAATCTTCAGAGACGTAGATGTAGTGACTTTTCAGTAGCACACATACAATAACAATTATAATGAAAATTACAACTCAGAAATTTTACAAATTGACTGTCTCCCCCTGAAAAAGATATCCTCTCCCCCTATACTAAACGAATCTCTCACTCCCCCTCAAATGTATACTATTTGCTTAAAAAACCAAAGAAAGGTTTTCAACTTTAAGAAAAAATGAAACAAATTCATTTCGAAAGTAACATAGTCCAGGGTCACATAGGATTCATGTTTGCACAATAGACATAGTCTATGTGACCTACTTTCAGCGCTGGCGTGATGTTAACACTGGTAGGATTTCGAAATAATCATCGTGAAATCCTTTATCATGATAGAATCACTCTTATTTGTTCAGCTTAGTCTCTTTGTACTAGCAGTTTATAGTCACGTAGACTGTTAGACTCGATGTGTCCTAAAAGTGTATATAATCAGCTCTAGACACAATGTGCATCAAATGAAGTCGGAGACCAGAGAAAATGTCTTCCTTGTTTTAATATCAATAATATCCAAATGATATATATATTTAGAAATGTGTTGTATCTCCATGATTATTGAAACGAATATCTTTTGAGAGATAACTGAGTGGTTGGTGGGTTAAGTGCATGCGTCACTGGGTTCATGACGTCTTTTTCAATATCAAGTCACCTAAGGCTTGATAGATTATGTGGATTACCCAGCCAACACAGTGTAGGAAGGATTATCTTTTCTTCAAATCCTTTCTCAACTCTCAGCTCTCAGCATTTTTCAACTAAGCTCCCCCCGGCTCACTTTTGAGAAATAAATTCAGTCAGCTTTATATTGAAATCATGATCTGATGCACCACCATCTCCTTTCAATATACCCCTCTCATATACATTTTACCTCTACTCGGCCCTGTCAGTATCCCGTGATAACTGACACTTCTCAACTAATAGACCTAAACAACCCTTATCCACACAAACTATAGATGGTTTGCTACTTGTGTAGGTCATCCGGTTCACCATAGAAGCGATGTTTATGTGTATCGCACAATTTGATGCATAATCGAAGTTAGCAGACTTAAGCTTAAGCAATTTCAGCTCATGGGACTAGATGAATCAGGAGATGCAATTTTGAATGAATTTGGGAAATGTTGAGTTGGGAGATATGAGAATGAAATGAAAATCTAATATATGATTTGAAAATGAATCAGATTTTCATAAATAAATTAGTTCATGGGAGAGAATGGGAGAATTCAGTATGAATGAATAGGAAAAATTAAGAAGGAATCTCAAAAGCAATAAGACCATGAAAAATCAAAAATATTAGATCAAGTAACCTCAATGATATACTCCGAGAATGAGAAATTAAAATTCTTAAAAATTATTCTTTTTCAGCTCAAAAATATTTTTATGTGTGCAAAAAATATTTTCGTGAAAAATATACACAGTTTTGTAGAAAAAAATTGTCCTCGTCATAGTACGTCTGAAACTCCCCCTGGAAATAAGCACACAAAGTTAGTCAACCCATTGAAAATAAATCAGGAGCAAAAAATTGTAAAATTAAAACTCCCTCTTTGTCAATACAGCTTCAAAATTTAATTCAGGGCAGGAATTTCAGAAAGATTTATCTTTTAGAATCGGGTTCTAATCTGTAATGATTAGAAGACTTTGTTGCGGAAGCTCTGCTTTCAGTATAAAGTAACTGAAAGCCTTTGGAAATTAAGATCGGGTTCTGCACTGTTGTGTATAGAAACCATTTCCAATTAAGACCGGGTTCTACTCTGTTGTGAGTTAAAGCCTCTTATCTGCAAAAATCAAGATGTCTTTGGTATCCAAACCGATTTGGATCAAGACTTGTTAGTACTTTTGGGTACCTATCTCAAAACGGGTTTTAGTACCCACTAGAACTTGGGTTCCGGTACCCATTGCAAATTGTATTTCTTATCTTCTATCTCAAACTCAGAAAGCAAATTTAATTTTGTATGATGAAATTGAATATCTGAATTACGAAAGAAACTTGAATTTGATTGATAAGAATTTTGGGAACTCTTTTTTCTGAAAATCTGTCCGATTCTAGCCTGTTTCTGCTAATTCTTGGTGTTTTTCTGTGAAAATGTCTTCTGATAAGAATAACCAGTATTTTCAGAAACTTTTGAATCTTTTGATTTTGAAGATTCACCAGTGTAAACATTGACCAGAAGATTTTCAATTATTTTATCTTTGCCTTTGTGTATCTTTAAAAGATACTTAATTTTAAGATCTGAAGGTGAATCTAGATTAGGAGTTTCAGTTAGATTCTTATGATTTTCTGAAAATAAATCAATATGATCAACTTTAGGTTTCAGACAATCATTAAAATTATTAACTTCTGATTCATTTGAAGAAGGAGAAACATGAAATTGTTTAGAAAGATGAAGTATCCGATTTTCCAATTCTTTGATAATGACCAAATATGAATTTCTGTCAATATGAAATGATTGGTAATCAATTTTGAAAGATTGTTCTTTATTTAAGAGCACCTTTCTTTCATCTTCAAACAATTTAGATTTCGCTTTGAAATATTGTTCTTCAAGTAAGAACTCATTTCTTTCCTTCTCAAGTAAATCTTTAGTTAAGGAAAACTCTATTTCAAGAGCAAAAAATTCTTCAGATTTGTTTGAATCATAATTTTGATCAGAAAGATTTGTCTTCGAAAGTGTTTCTTCAAGATCTTTAACTTTCCTGTAAAGGTCAGATCTTTTAGACAAAAGATATTTCAGTTGAGTTGCATTCTGAAATTTTTCTTGTTTAGAATTGTCAAGTTCTTTTGATAATTCAGATATTTTCAATTTAATCACAAAAATCTCAGAATTTAAAATTTTCTGGTTTTTCTTCAAAATTTAAAACTTGTTCTTCCAATCTGTTCACATAATGTAAAGCAAAAGCTTTATTTGTGTTTAATTGAACAAGAATCTCATAATTGCTCTTACGAATCAGTTTAGATTCATTAAGTTTGACAATCATTTCAGACTTTGTAAGATTCAAAAACTGATTATGATCATTTGTCATTTTGAATTGCTAATATTGAATTTTCCAAGATCTTTTATGGACTAATGAGTGAAATCTGATTAAAGCTCTGAAAAATGTATTTGTGAATGATAACTTGTTGAAAATCAGCTCTGAATTGACTTTTTTACGTTGAAATTTTAGCTATTCTGCAGAAGAATGTCTGTAACTTTTTTCTGGAGTCGAATTAGGCCTCGAAGATTGCACGAACGAGCTTTTCCAATTCAAGAAATCGTCGATCTCGGTTCAAGCTGCGTTTTGGCGTATGGTAGCCCTTCTAACGATGTTTCAGTGAAAAGTTATGGTCAATTTAAGCAGCAAAGGTCAATCTCGGATGCCTAAGGATCAATCTAGGATGACTAAGAATAAAACTCAGATGTTTAGTGATAAAACTTGGATGACTAAGGACCAAACTCGATTGACTTTATATCAAACTCGGTTGATAAAGGGTCAAACTCGGTCAATGATGGCTAAAACTCAGTCAATGAAAGCAAAAAACTCGGTCCATAAAGGCTAAAACTCGGTCAATGAAGGATAAAACTCAGTCAAAGAAGGCTAAAACTCGGTCAAAGAAGGCTATAACTCGGTCAATAAAGACTAAAACTAGATCAAAGCTAAAACTTTAAAGATATCCGAGATTCAACAGTTTAGCACAAATTCAAGACCAAATCCAATATTTTTTTCAAAAATTTTACGAAAATTGATCTACAAATCACAACAAAGACTCGTTTTGATAGCATAAACAACTTTTGTGATGTCACTTTGGCTAATTCCCGATTAAAAACCAAAAATCGATCGAAAACCTCAAGAACACACACTTTTCAAAAATCAGAAAAATGTCAAGTAAATTCTGTGTGTTTGGAGATGAGATTTGAGACTTATATCAATCAATTCGTCCTTTAAAACTCTAGACTCGATCCAAAAATCACTTTAATCCATCTACTCAATCAAAAACCCAAATTGATTTTCTGATTTTCAGAATTTTCGGAAAAACAGAGTTTGAAATTTTCAACTTTCAGATTCAAAATGACTCAATTTTTAGTTATATTTGGCTCTGATAGAGAGATAGAAATATTAAAATGAGTTTCTTGCTTGCTGTTCACGAATAACTTCTAAACCATGCAAGTCTCTCTCAACTGTGCTAGTATTCTTTTTTATCTCAGATTCATATATTCCTCTGAATACTGTTCCCTTCTATTTATACTAAAATAACAAGTATTGAATATTTACATATAGCCCCCTGAACTATTACAATTTAATTGTTTTCATCTTTATATATATATATATATATATATATATATATATATATATATATATATATTTGTACCCAATAGATAGAAACTCGGATGGAATGATGCATAGAAAAGTAAATGAAAAATGTAAGTATGGAAATACATATGGAGTACCTGAATTTCGGATGCATCCGAAAATATCGGTGAGATGGAATGCAAGAAACACTTATGCTAAAAACGAAGTAACAAATTTCAGAGTGGGCGTGAAATTCGCATGGACCCGAATTTCGGGTGGTCCGAGACATACACTTAAGAATTTTAAATTATATAAATTTCATCATTAGGGACCGACTGTATTTCAGGTAATCCGAAATCCGAGTGGAACAGAGAATTTATATATTTTATATGTGATCGATATGGGATCCGAATTTTGGGTGAATCAAAATTTGGATGGGGTCCATTGATTTTTCTGAAACATTAACGGTTATTTACTAAGTGTAGGTCATCCAAAATTCGGACGGGTGCATCCGAGTTTAACAGTTAGAGAAATTTGCAGTTAATGTGTTCATGCACATGCAAACATGTACAGTACAAAATTTTTTATAAAAATGCATGAAAATGCAGATTCTAAAACTAAAAGTGATAATGAACAGTCCGATAGCTTCAATCCTTGCTAGTGGAGCAAAGACACCATTATAGTTGATTCCTTCTTCTTGAGTATAGCCTTGATCTACTAGCCTTGCTTTGTTCTTCATCACTATGCCTCTTTCATCCTTTTTGTTCTTGAATACCCATCTTCTACGAATTGCCCTCTTCCCTTTAGGTAATTCAACCAGTTGCCACACATTCTGAATCTTGAACTACAATGGCTCTTCTTCCATGGCCTCAATCCAGGATGGATCCTTCAGTGCCTTAGATGCCTTCTTTGGTTCTAGCTGTGACATGAAACTTGCATGTTCAAATGCAGCTAATCTGAATTCAAGCACTTCTTCTACAGAAACAGTTGTTTCCTTGCGGATCATGTTCCTTGTCTGGATAGGTGTGCTTGGATCTCGCATGATATGGTTTAGTGGATGTTATTTGTGAATCCTGAGTGTAGGTTCACTTTCTACTTGAATTGTGCTTCCTAGGTTGGTATCATCACCTTCTACACAACTTGATGATTCTGCTTCAAGAGTAACAGTTTAATCTGGAGTTGGGACTGCTTCCTTGTTTTGTGGAACTGTTACTTCAGGATGTGGGACTGGTACCTCAAACTCTGGACTTTTGTCTTGTTAACAATCCAGGGCCCTAGGTGGGTCACAAGTAGGAAGTTGTAGAATGGTGTATTCATCCCAACTATCAGAATCTTCAACAGTTTGAGTCTTTGTGCCAACAGTCTGAACTTTTGTGCTGGCAACATGAGGATTTGTACTGGCAGCATGAGAATTTGTTCTACCAGTTTTAGCTTTGTTTCCAACTGTTCCTGCAGAATACCCATCAAAACTCAGAGAATTTGTTAGTGAATCTAAATCAAACAACCAATCAGGACCAGTGCCTTTAAAATTTGTAGTGTTTTCATTAAACTCAACATTGTCATTTTCTTCAACGATTTTAGATACACTGTTATAAACTCTAAAAGCTTTTCTCTGTGTGGAGTATCTTACATAGAATCCTTCATCCGACTTACTCTCAAACTTACCTAAGTGAGTTTTAGTATACAGGATAGTGCATGGACAACCAAAGGGTTTTAGGAATTTAATTAAAGGAATCGTATGGTGAAACAACTCATATAGAGTTTTTCCTTGTGACTGGATAACTTAGACCCTATTTAGAACATAAAAGGCCGTAATAACTGCCTCTGCCCAGAAAGTCATTGGCAATTTGGAGTTAGCTAACATGGTCCTAAGAGCTTATATTAATTATCTATTCTTCCTTTCAGCTACCACATTTTGTTGTGGTGTTCTAGGTGCATTATACAGTTTTGCAATTCCTTTTGACTCAAAGAAACTATTTAGTTCATAATTTTAAACTCAGTTCCATTGTCTGACATGATCACCTTTACTTTTAAGTTAGACTGGTTTTCAATTCTTAGAATAAAGGATTTAACTAACTCAGCTATCTCATCCTTAGTCCTAAGAAAATAGACCCATGTAAACTAGGTGAAATCATCAACAATGACTAAACAGTAAGCTCTTTTATCCAAACTCAAAACAGATGTTGGACCAAAAAGATCCATATGCAGGAGTTCTAATGCAGTTGAGATGGAATTTACTTCTTTTGCCTTATGAGAAATTTTGTGTTGCTTGCCTTTGAGGCAGGCTACACAATGATCATCACATATGAACTCCTTTTGTGGTAAACCTCTTACCAAATTATTTTTGACTAAAGCATTCATAGATCTGAAGTTCATGTGACACATCCTTCTGTACCAAAGTGCAGACTCATTAGTTGATGCTTTGGATATTAAACAGCTTAATGTGTTTGCAGAATATAGTTTTTCATTGTCCAAACAGTATACATTGTCCTTTCTTGGTGTTCTATGTAAAATAAGATTTTTAGGTATTTTAAAATCATTGGATAGGACAATGCACTCAGAGTCTGTGAATAGAACAACTTTCTTTTTGTCACATACTTGAGACACACTTAGTAAATTATACTTCAGTTGTTCAACATACAATACATCATTAAAGGTCATGTTGTCTGCTTTGACAGTACCTTTACCTGTCACCTTACCTCCTTTGGAGTTTCCTCCAAATGCAACATATCCTCCTTCAAAGCTTTTGAAATTTGACAAGCACTTAGATTTGCCTGTCATGTGCCTAGAGCAGCCACTGTCCACATGCCATCTTGTCTTATGTTGGTTCCTGTGGTTGCCCTGCACAAATAAAAGCCCAGTTAGTAGTGGAGTAAACCCAAACCGAGCTGGTTTTGGGTTGACCATGTGCATAAACATAACTAAATACATTTTGTGTCTATAAACTTAGTAAGATCCACTGGTAGATTTTGTGATGAGTATTTAGTTATAACATGAGGTTTCCAGTTGTTCTTTCCAACTGTTGCTTTAACAGTCTCAGATGATGCACTAATAGTTTCAGATTTTGCCTTAGCAGTTGGAACTGTATTTTGGCCGTTAACAGTTTCAAATTTTACACTACCAGTTCTAACTTTTGGCTTAAAAGTTCCGGACTTTACATCAGCAGTTGGAACTGTGTTTTTGCCTTTAACACACCATGCTTGTTTCACACTCTATTTAGATTTATTTAAAACTTGTTTTCTCAGTACAGGCTGCTCTTTGTTGATCTTTACAAACTTGTGGTCAACTGTGTGCTTTGGAACTGGTGTGGCAGGTTTTGAAACCTTTAAAACTTTTGGCTTTTGAAAAACAGATGGTTTTTGAAAAACAGTTGTCCTTTCAAAACTTGGCTTGTAAAAACAGTGTTTGGCCAAATGGTTTTTCCTGCCACAGTGAAAACATCTTTTGACTATTTTGATTGGAGAACCAGTTCTGTGTGACCGGAACTGATTCTTGTTCCTTTGATTTCCCCTCACCTGCTGTTGTTTTGGGAACTTTTGTACACCATGCTTTTGGCATGTGCACACTGGAACATTTTTACCTTTTTACCTGCTTTGGAAGAAGATGCAAAATTACAGTTAGAAGGTATAGAGAGATTTGAAGCATGCATGTGTTCACTCATCTTCTCTTTACCCTTTAAACTGTTAGGCTTATTCTTCATGCTGTTGGTTTCTTCCCTCATGTTGTTGGTTCTAATGACACCCTTACTCTCTCTGTTGGATGTATTAACATTAATAGGGTTAGAAACAGGGGTTACTATGGGTACACTCATGGTTTTATGATTACCCTCTTCTTCCTCATCATCACTGTCTACATCAATAAATAATCCTTCTACGAACTCATGCTTATCCTCAAGGACAGGATCTACAGTCTTCACCTTCTCATCTATGGGTTAATTCACAAGCCTATCAGCAACTTCACTCATAGGATGAATGTATTTGTTATTATAAGAAGGTGGGGTGGCATTGTATCCTATTCCTTCCTTGGGATTTAGTTGAGACTTTACCCTATCTTTTAACTAAACTTCCATTAGGTGTTCTAACTTCTGGTTGGCTAACTTGAAGTTACCTATATCAATGTTTATACTTTCTACTTTATTGTTAGCTTCCAGCACCCTTTGTTCAGCCTCTTCTAGTTTCTTATTAAGGGTCTCTATCTTCTCTTCAAGTTCCTTTTTCTCCCACTTATGATATGTCCTATCATATCCCATCTGAATCTCATTATCTTTATAGTCATTGATCTGTTTTTCAAGATCCTCTATTGCCTGCATATACTCATACCTCCTCTCTTCCATCTTAGCTAGAGTTTACACATGTTTTCATTATGGTCTCTGTACTTTTTAACCATACTTTTGCATGCTTGGGAGCAGAGTTTAGCATTTACCTCAGATGGTAAATCAGTGGCAGCGGCACTTGCAGTTTCTGCCATAAGAGCTTGATTCTGATACTCTTCTTCTATCAGGTCACTCCAGTAAAAAAAACATTGTCCTCTTGTGAAACAAGAGCCTGTGAAGGTTGTGTATGAATGGTCCTTTGGGTTCTTGGCTGCTGCTAACTTTGTGATCTACACTCTCTAGCAAAGTGTACAAGTTTGTGACATTTGAAGCACTCCACCTTTGATTTGTCAAAGGCTGGCTTGCCTTCTAATCTGGCTTGAAAGTTTGTTCTGCTAGTCCTTTTGAGGAACCTTTAGCCCTCATTGTCAGCATGGCATGTTGCCACTTTAGATCCATCTCCTCTAGATCATCTGGATGGATTTGTTCCAGACCCTCAAGATTCAGGGCAAACAATCCATCACTTACAACATAGGCTTCATAGTTGACCTTAGAGGAGTTGCCATCAGAACCAGTAAAAGAACCATAGAAGTTTCATTTATCATTAGATGCAGATGATAACAGAGTAGTGTTTTGATTATAAGAAAAGTTTTTTTTTTATTCTCTATTTCAGACTCAAACACTCT